>VNKF01009665.1:0-23277 GCA_008044355.1 Drosophila lacteicornis
TTGCGCTTCACACTAAAAGGCAAATTAAAATTGTACATACATACATTGTACATACATACATTGGCGCCATTATAACGCACGGCCAAGGCTCGAATGCGCCACCTGTCGGCTAAAGCTTGCAACAGCAGTGCCTTAGGTGTGTTAAAATTCAAACCATATTGCTAATATCTCCCATGTTTATCATCCGATTTTACTGAAATTTTCAGAAAACGTCCGCTCTATTTTATTCAGTTTTGGAATTTATTAACTTGTACCCGAAAAATACGAGTATAGCTTTTTTAACGTTTTTTATGATTTTTGAGGGCGGAAGTGGGCGTGGCAAAATTTTAAAACAAACTTGATCTGCGTACAACAGATTCCAATGTTGTCACCAAATTTGGTAACTCTAGCTTTTATAGTCTCTGAGATCTGTTGTTTCACACGGACGGACAGACGGACAGACGGACATGGCTAAATCGACTCGGCTGGTGATACTGATCAAGAATATATATACTTTATGGGGTCGGAGATGCCTCCTTCTGCCTGTTACATACATTCTCGGTTGGCACAAACTTATAATACCCTTGTACCCTTATACCCGGTACCCAGGTATAATAACCTATTAAACTTATCGTAAAGCAAATCGGTTTTCGGTTATCGATTATCGATTATTGCTGTAAAGCGCAAATACATGGTTGGTTGCTTTGGCTATCAGAACCTCTCAAAAGTGCTGTAAATCTCTTCATCTTCAATTGGCTATCAGCTAATTTAGATTTTTCTTTTCCGACCCGGAAAAGATTTTACAGGGAGTCTGGGTCCCGGCTAAATTGGAAATTTTCTTAGCTGGAACTTTATCTGGCCCGGAAATTTTGACAGGTGGTATAGAAACTGGCCCTAAGAAACCGTGAAAACGTATAATTAAGCTGAGGGGTGCTACAGAAAACGCTTTTGCTCTAGTTTTGCCCCAATTCCAAAACACCATGCTCTACACCGGGTATTTGGGTTTTATCAAATACACTGACGATTAAGTACAGTGGCTCGAAGCTTATTTTCTGCAGATATAAAATAAAATTTCAAATTGCGACTGTGCGTAAACTAACAAAGATATCAATAAAATCTAAACACAGTATTTAAAATAACAAAAAACGATTTTCATAATCTTAAGAAAAACAACAATTTTTCATATAAAAACTAAGAAACGGGGTAGTTCTGGCACAGAAGCTTTTTTAAATATAAAATATCTTTTTCGTTTCTTAATTTTAATATTTTGTTGGACCTCCCTTCTGTTTGTTAACGGCTTTCAATTTATTTCCCATAGACTCGACCTACATAATCATTATACAATTTTTATAGAATTAAAAACCCACCATAACTTACTTTTAATTGCATTAAAACATAATTGCATTGTCATAAAACTTTCTTGACATACTGTATATGTATATTATTAAGCATGACAGCATTATATATTTTTTAGTTGGTTAGTTAGTTAGTTTTAGTCTATGTGCTTAGTTTTGGCAGCACTGGGAGCTTCTTCTCTTTTCTTGCAACTTTTTTGAGTAGCTGCCAGTCTCCTCCTTGTGTCTCCTCCTTGTGTCTCCTCTGACTCCTTCGAGGCGGCTGCCCACAGGCAACTATGCGGCTGGCACATTCTGGTGTCTTTGAGTCAGCAAGGACCTCTGCTCGTCCTTCGCCTTCCCTGCTGCAACTGGAATTATGCGTATGCGCCCAAGCATGTGAGTGATGGCATCATGGATGGCATGCTTCAGGCAAAGAGCTCCTTGCCAGCCAATTTGCATTTTAGGCATTAGGCACTCCCTTTCGTTAGAAACCCAGCAGGCCTGCTGGAAGTGCTGACAGTGCGCACACCTTTCTCTCAGTTCCCAATACATTTTTCAAACAAAATGATGGAGGCACGACGCCTGGAAAAGCAGCGCCGCGAATCCGCCAAGAGCAAGGCCGCTTCGCAGCTGCCCTCCTGCCAGGAGCAGGAGTTCAACCTGCGCTTGGTGGATCTCTATCGCGAGCAGCCGTGCCTGTGGAACACCTCGCTGGCGGAGCACGGAGATGCGGAACGAAAGCGCCGCGCCTGGGAGGAGATTGCCGCCAAGATGGGCACTCACCTGAGCGCCGGCTTTGTCCGCTGCCGGATGCGAAGCATGCGCTACAAGCTCAACGTGTACCAGCTGCAGCTGATCGAGTACCAGATGACTCCCGGCATGGGAGTGCCACCGGAGAAGCCCTATTTCGTGGAACGCTTCCGTTTCCTGAATGGCGTAAGCTCCGACTCCGGCTCCAGTGGACCGTCGCCAGGTGGGTCCGCCTCAAAGGCACCACTCCTCAACACAGGGCGCGGAAGGTTGGGCAACCTTTGGTCCAGCCTTAGTCTGAATAGGCCCCTCGAAGCTTCTGCGAAGATTACCAAGGATACGCCGGCCGCCGCTCGTCGCTCTGGGCCGAGCATTGCCGACATAGTCAAGGAGCGCCTGGAGAATCAGCTAATTCCCTTGGAGTTCACCAGGCCACCACGTCTGTCTGTCGCGCGGCAGCGGCAGCATCACTTGATGCCAGTCCCGAGCATCTCCGCCAGCAGCCTGGCCCTGTCCGCCACTCCGCCCGAGCTGCGGGCCCGCCCAGGGGAGTCCATTTCCGTGACGAAGCTGGCCCGGAAGCGTCAGCAGCATCCGCACCTGGGCGGAGACATCGAGCAGCCGTCGACATCCACAGCTGCTGCCCAGGCTGCGGGCAACCGGGAGTCCGTTCAGTCCGAGGACGAGGAGCTGTACAGCCTTCACTGGAGTATGCGCAGGGAGCGGCGCTCGCGGCGACCTGGACAGGATCAGGCGCCTGCCCTGCCCTCCAGCCTGCGCTTCGGCCCGGCCAACGAGCCAAATCCCGATATATTCTAGCGCTATCTCCCACTATCTCCCAGTAAGGCCATTAAATTAACTTTATTGTGTTTACGCAGTCCGAACTTAACGATCTTGGTTTTTATTGGGTTTACTTTTCCCCTTAATCAGGGGGCAGAGTATCGATGCCAAGGAGATGTCATTTTCCTCTCATAACTGCAAGTGTCGTTGAGAAAATTTCCAGTTTTATGCATGTACACAGAGAGAATTTTTGAGAAAAATTTGACTTAAAACAAGAAAATACGTACTCAAATAACGACCGAGTTCATTTATTCTTACTTAGAGGTTTAAGTGCCATTTTTAGGAACACAAATACTAAAATTAAACTTTTTACTACGTTTTTGAGAACTTTTCTAATCAACGAAAGTTGAAAATGTACTTCAATTAAGAACGAATAATTTTGTTTGGTCTCTTAATAAGGAAAAAATACTTAAACTTAAATTAAAAAAAAAAATCCTTTCTTATAATGAGAAAAGTACGTATTTGAGAACGCGGATTTCAATTTTTCTCTCTCTATACATATGCAATTTTTTTCAGGCTAAAAAACAAGAAGAAAACAAAAGGGAAGGGCTCGCCCCCGTTTCGTGTTTGATTTATTTCTCAAGTCCTGCCAAATGAGGCGGAAAGATACAGAGGATACCCACACACTTACGCAGGAGTCCGGCCATGATTTATGAATAAGCCGGAATGGTAATAAAAAGTCTTATACGCCACACGCCAAGCCGAGAACTCTTGCCGCAAATCCAAAACCAAAAGCCACCGACGAAATTACTTTCTGGCTGCCAGAACAAATTACGAAATTACTCTTAGAAATGGCTCACACACACACACACACGGGGCAAACTCGACAACAGTTTATCAGGACCTCCTGGCCCGCACCAAGGACTCCTCCGGCACGCCTTTCGCCTGCCAAGAGATGAGATTCTCATTAGCGTAAAAATTAAATTTAATTTCTTTCAATTAACCCCTTAAGCGCTTCTCCCAGCCCCCGTCCTTCCTAATTTTTGATTAATTGATTGATTAAATGAGTGACGAATATCCGTAAAAAAAAGGACAGGAACAAGGAGAGGGAAACCTCAAATTTCTGGTCCCTTTCGACGGCCCTTCGATACAAATAATTACAGTTTAGATTACGAGCCACCCACCCACTCCAGGCCACAGGCATTTCGCCTTCTCCGTTGTCTCTGCCTTCATGTCCTTGGTATTGCGGAGGTCCTGCAATTTACTGAGACCATTGCGCCTACGCCCACTCAGCGCCCACAGCTCGAGCTGTGTGTCCTTGAAGCAATGGAAAACGATGTGAAAATATGCAAACTGCGTGCGCGTTGTCGAAAACTGTGAGCACGTCCCGCCTTCCCGTCCCAGAACATTATCTTGGGTCATTAGCATTCAAACAGCATTCGAAGGAAGCAGGAGTAAGTTCCAGAGGGAGGTAGGGCGGCAGGAGCACCAGGCTCAGAGCCTCTCCGCATTGCCCGATTAGTCCTGGTCTTGTTTGCCAGACACTGCTATTATGACTTAATTAAAAAATAATATTTTTGCATTTTATTATTTCCGCCATCTCATGGCAGCAGAGATACCCAGGGTTCCAGGGTCCTCATGGGGCATGTCCGGCATGTCCTAGAGGAGCTTAAAGGCATTTCTTTCTATTCAGAATGTAGAATATGAATTTGATCAAGAAGGTATAATTGAAAACACCCATTTATTTAACTGCTACTAAATAAATGTAGGTCAAATTATGAGATTGCTTATCCTAGAATTCCTAACTGATGAAGAAACACGAACAAGATCTAAGCAGGTTTTTACTTTTTAAAAAGTTAATCAATGAAGAAGCCGGTCTGGAAAAATAGGAACATTATTTTGGAAAAACAAAATAGCTAAATAGAAAAATCTACGGGGGCCTTAAAGGGTATTCCGATGGTCGTATATTCCACACCTTTAGCTATATTCAGCTCTTTGTGTACGGCATGTCAATGGCTCACAAAGTGCGCAACTGTCGCTGGCGAGGAAGGCGACTTTTAACGGAAACGGAAACGGAGGAAGTGAGTGTACGGCACTAAAGCGTATATATAGTACGGTACGGGTACGGTTTATATATAGCCATGTCTGACACATGGAAGTGTCAGTGTCGGCGGCTGTGGCTGTGGATGTGACAGTAACTAACTCGCCGTGTCATCGCCATGTCATTCATTTGCATACCAGAAAAAGTTGGCACCAAAGCAAAAGGAAAAGCAAATGCAAAAGCGAAGCGGCAAAGAGCATGATGTGCCAAATAAACGGGATGTGTGTGTGTGTGTGCCAGGACTAGGATGATTAGGTATTAGTGCTAGAGTGTATGTGTACCTGTGCCATGAATACAAATGGAAATGGCGGCAAATGTCGCCCTACGATCCGCATCCATCTCCATCTGCCATCTGTTACGACTTTAATTGCACAGAAGCCGTTACATTTTGATTAGCATCGCGGTGAGCGGTGAGAAGCGGCTGAAGTGTTCCAGGCAGCACTTATGGTTAAATGGAGGACGAACTGTGGAGTCTGAGTGGCTGCATCGACCGATTAAGGAGCGTGCGACCCATCTGTTGAGTCGTCCTTACAGTCCTTACAGTTTACAGGCTCATTACGAACAGTATTTACTGGCGGCGAGACCAAACACGGATTCGCATTAATCACTGCAAGCGGAAAGCGTTAATGTGCCGCACTTCTCTTAATCGGATCAGAAATGAGGAGAGAGAGCCGAACCACTCCGCTCTGGCCAAAGGGAAGTCGGTGACTCCGGGGCATGGTTGCATAAGGACGGAGCAACCGGATTGCAATCAGGTACGAGACGGCAGGCGTCAGTCCGGATGGCAATCGATCGGAAGGAATGCCAGATGCCCAGATGCGAAGTAATTTGCATTGCTGGTCAACGCTAGAGGAGCAAGAGGCAGCAATCGGATTGAGAATGGGGGAATCAATGTGAAATGGGAGAAGCTCGACTCGGACTCGGGCTCCAAAGGAGCTCTGCTCTGCTCTGTTTTTGGAAATATTTCAAACCCTTGCAATTTCTTTGTGGCAAATGAGCTGGGCTCCCGATGCTCTGTTGTGCAATGAGAAAGCGTAGGCCACGTGCCTCTGCTTGGAACTGAACTATTCCGGAATTGCTCATACGCACTGTTGCGCTTTGGACAGTTAAAGTTGGTTCTCTGTCTCTGCTCAGAACGAGTGCAATGTGTGCACTTGTATTTTATTAAATTTATATATTTACTAAAGATGATTGTAAAGTTTATAAAGCTAATTCTAGCATATGGGGTTGTAGTGCTAAATTGTATCCTCTTTTGCGTCAGTTGGCATTCTTTCAATCACATGTGGCGTCTAGCGCGGCTCCTTTCCAGCCAGTTTAGAGTCCTAATTGCCGATTCTCATTTCCCGTGCATTCATTTTGCCGAAATTTCCCAGACAACCTTGAACAATTTCGCGATTTTAGCGATTTTCCCTCTTTGGCGGAAGCGGAAACCGATGCCAACGGCTGGCGTAAAATTGTCGCACAAAAGAATTGCCAAAATCATTGTCAGGCCAAGGATGAGAGCGCAAGGATATACTCGTATGTGTGGGTAGGCTTCGCATGCACCTGACTTTAAATGCTCCCCCATTTGGCGGAAATTATGGGTTTTAAGCCATTTCAGAGGTGCTTTGATGTTACCAGCATTGGCTATCATTCGCTCGGAAAGCCATGAGCATAAACACGAGGCTCAGTCACTTTGACCCCAGGTCTGGCATCGACCCGTGACCTCAACGCAGCGGGAAAATGTTATTGTTGTTGCTTCTCTGGTGCTGCTTCTCCATTTATCGCAAGGTGAAAATGCTGCGGGCATTTTCCCAGGCCAACGGGCTTTAATGAACAGGACATCCAGGCCATCAGTGCTGCTGGTAGTTCGTCCTTCAACTTCTAATTTCTACACTTAAAGTCTTAGTAATAGAATCCTTTCTTTAAATACAGCTCTTTATTGAATATAGTGTATTCTACACAGAGGAAATTTTGGCATCCTAAAATTCTAATTTTAAGTACGGATTTGCTAAAAGATTCTAAGTTTAAGTGTTATATCAAGAAATAATCTCGAATTGAAGTTGTTTTATCCTCAAATTGAGTACGTCTGTTTAGATTTGCCTACGTGGCGCAATGCTTTGAGTGCTCGAGCCTTCCCAGCCGGTACAATTGTGTTTGGCTTTTATAGACTTAATATAATATTTATATCCATTTGTTAATAATTTCGTTTTCGGCATTAAGCTGTAAAATATCTAGCCTCGACTTGAAAACTTATTTAATTTTTTGTTATTTACTTTCCTTAACGTTACTATTAAACGTCACAAAATTTGAAATCATAAACTTTTGAAGTTAAGAGTGCTATCGTCACTTTCATCTCACCTCGTTAAAAGGTGTTTTTGTTTGATTTAATGTTATTTGTAAACCGAGCTATGCCTTGTACCTCAGTATAACTCTAGACTCCCTAGTGAGAATATCTTATTTCTTCCTTTAAACAATAATTCTAGAGTTCATGATCAACATTTCGTTATTTATTTGCTTTTCTTTTAGGTACACTTTTTCCAAAGCGCGTTCCGTCTCTACAATTATTTCCAAATTAAGGCTAGGATTTCTCGGGGATCTGTCCCTCACGCCAGGGAACTTGTCTCCCAGGTGAGTAACAATGGGATGAGAGATATGGGGCTTCCCCAGGCTGACAGCTTCTTAACTCCCGGAACAGGTCGTGGACAAGCGTCTCACTCTTCGCCAGAGCGAAATGCCAGATTCTGGAGATTCCAGTGGACTCCCAGGCCAAGAACATCCCCGACGGACTGGAGCTCTACAAGTAAGTGGGAATGATATTATCCCCCATCGTATGCACATTTTTCCCTTACTTTAGTCCTGGTCCCGACCTGGCCAGTCGCGACGCCACAATTAGCAAACTGCAGGTCAAACTGCAGCAGCAGATTATTGGAGGAGGTAGGAGGGCTCTCTAACAATTACGTCAACTATGATTTCGGAGTAATTCCGGTGGTAAAAAATATGTTAAATACTTTGCTTTCAAAAATATACTCACAGTTGCTTCACATGCTTCCTCTTAATCCTTGCTCTATATCAGAATGCTCGGCTCGTCTTGGAGTTTCCTGAGTAAGGGGAAAAATATGACAGGAATGTTAACATTACATAAAAATTAGGATCAGTAAAACTTCCTTCCATTTAACTTACAGTCGTCCAGCTGTGCCTTGGCCTTCAGTTCGCTAATCATGCCGTCCCGACTGGCCAGCTCGCCACCATTCCGGGATTTGGGGACTAAAGTAAATGAAAAATGTGCATTAAATCTAGCTTCTGCTGAGCCTAGATGGCGGATAATATCATTCCCACTTACTTGTAGGGCTCCGGTCTGTTGTGGATGTTCGTGGCCTGGGAGTCCACTGGCTCATCCCTAGGAGCTGCAGAATTTGGCATTCGATCCGGCAAAGTGTGAGATACCTGCCCACGACCAGTTTGGGGACTTGAGAAACCGTGAGCCTGAGAAGCCCCATATTCCTCACCACATTGTTATTCTCCCGAGAGACATGTTCCCTGGCGTCAGGAACATATCCCCGAGGTGTCCTCAGCAGCAACATTTTATTTCCTTGGATTTCAATTTATTTTAAACAATTTTAAAATATTTAAAGCCTCAAACTTACCGCGCACATTGGAAAACATTGCCTAGTCTTTATTTGTAAAAACAAAAAAGTAAAGAATAAAATTTTGATCGTAAGAAATTAGATGTTTTCACTGGGGAATCTAGAGCTATACTGAGCTACAAAGCATAGCTCGGATTACAAATGGTTTCGATTTGACATTTCAATGGCCATGGCCCACTCTGATCGGGTTTTTTTTTTAATGAAATATGTTTATCTTCTGTCTTCTTTGTATTGAACCAGAAAGGAAGCTAGCGAATTTAACGAACATTATAATTATGTATTATAAAGTTAGACATTTACTAGAAATGGTTTCTATTGTTTTGTATCAAAAACCTTAAGGCGGACGTGTAGAATTTCTCCGTAGGCCCTATTTTTCCGTGGCCGGACACATAACTCGAAAAAATCTTAGCCGATCGATTTGAAATTTCGTCAATAAATCCGAAATACCTATGGCTATCGATTCACCTTGGGGTTTCTTTCGATATTTTTATTTTTCGCGAAATAAAAGCAAGAAAGAAAGCTCCGGTAAACCGAAGTTTTTATACCCTTGCAGTCTGCAATTGGATCATTGCAGGTCTATCCATTTTGGTAAAATTGAAAAAATATCAAAGTTTGTAAATTTGTATAAGATTTACCTACAAATTTTACATTTTCATATGGTGGCCATATGATACAGGTTTCCGATCTTAATGAAATTAAAACCATCATTTTAAACCCGTATAAACAGCTATATCTCGAAATTTATACGTTGAAAAACAGGGAAGTTATAATTTATTGTTTCCATTAATGTTCCGATCATTCCTATGGCAGCTATAAGATATAGTGGTCCGATATAGTATCCGTTCCGACATATATACTAACTGCAGAAGAAAGAACACTATCTTGCAAAGTTTCATTAATATAGCTCAAAAACTGAGAAACTAGGTTGCGGAGCAACGGACAGACAGACGGACATCGCTAGATCGATTGGCTGGTGATGCTAATCAAGAATATATATACATACTTTATTTTCTTCACTACGTTGAAAACTTTTGAACTAAATTATAATACCCAGCAAGGGTATAAAAAATGTGAGTATTTATGAACACTCAAATTAAAAACGTTATTTTTACGCAGTATAAATGTACTCAAAATTAATATATTTTGTTCTTAAAATATGTACTCAAACTGAGAAAACATCGTCTCAAAGTGAAATCATATGGACTTGGCAATTATTTGAGTACATATATATTCTCATCCTGAGTCCATTTTACTCCAAGAATTCTCTCTGTGTATGTTTTTAATTCCTGTTCCTGTTTTGTTTGTGTCTTCTATTTTTTTGATATCTTTGGGATCATTCCTGTTGGCATCACTGTTTAGAGTTAAGCAATAGGAAAAGGAGTAGGAGGAGCTGACAGACTCACCGCAAAAGTCGCTCCAAGTGTCAACGAGTAAGTAACGATGGCACTGTCCAATAAAGCCGGCGGAATAAGGGGCACGGAGCACATTCAGTGGACACCAGGCGATGCCTACTCCTCCCACTTCAGTGCTTCGCTCCTCTCGGATCCGCTGCCAAAGTCAGGTGGCAAAATACCCAACTATCGTCGTAAACTTTGGTCTTTTCCTGTCTTTCTACTCTCCTAGTTTCCAAGTGCAGTCCATGCCTGGGCAGGAGTTGGGGTGGCGGTCATTAAAAACTCCTTTCTGTTGGCAACGCACCGAGTGGCAACATGTTGCCGCAGCAATGCAGCATGTTTCCAAAGCGCTTTTCTTGAGGTGAGCCGGGAAATGGAAAATGGTTCTTGCAGCAGCTGGCTAGGGTAACTAATTAGTGTCTGGATCAACAGGGAAAAGGGAAGAACATATAGGATTCAAATAACCAAGGGAACTCTCAGCAAAGGGATAAGGTATCGACAGAGGACCTTGACCAGGACTTCTTTGGTTTCGCATACATTTGCAGTGGCTGCTCCCTCCTCAAACTCTTCCAGAGCGAACAGCAAATCAATAAAGCAGGATGAGTTGGCTCCGGGTGAGGACCGAAAGAAATAATTAAATAAAAAATGTGCCTTTCAATTCGTCACTCCCAAACAACACGCTCTTTTCATTAAAATAGTTTCTCTTCATGTTCCTGCCCGGAATCGGAATTAAAATCAAAATCAGATCCTGTCGTCCTTGGCGCGTGTCCATTAAACGGGCCCCGACCGTGATTGCTTCGATTGCTTGTTAATCATTCGCGTGTTGGCCAACAATGTCCTGATGGACGCGCCTGGCAGCCGTAAAGAGATTTTTATCGCAGAGCTTAGCCCCAGCGCCTATGCAAAGTGCGCAGAGTACACTGAGGATTATCTAAGCGTGATATTTTAAGTAAGTTTGGCCTAAAATAGAAATATTCTAGAACATAATATAATATAATAATCTTTTGAACCTCTATTTTAATGCATCAAGATTAAAGTAAGAAACCATTGGGTGTTTTCTTCTTGATATCTAGGGAGTATATTTTACCTCCATTTACGGCCTAGATACGTATAATGAATTATTATTTTACCCATGCAGAGGGTATATTATAAAAATTTACAGACTTCGATATTGTTTTCAATTTTACCAAATTCGATTGATTTCCTATGATCCAATTTCAGATTGCAAGACATTAACAACTTCAGCTTACCGAAGTTAGCTTCCTTTCTTGTTCCTATTGATATTTGATACATTTGTTATCCTTTTTTGTTCCTTTAAGCTGAAACGTTTAAGCCCCCAAATCGAATATGTATCATAATTTTTTGCAAGTGTAGGGAGGACTGGCTTACTCGGGTGGAGGAGCCTATGGCCCCTGCCTTTTTCAGGGACATCCAACGACAAATGTCTTTCATTTACGCGTAATAAAAACGAAATCTCCGCTGAACAATGGCCGCCGGGCGGCTCTTGCAGCTCCAGCAACGAACAGAAAACAGGGAGCAGGGAGCAGGGAGCAGGGAACTGGGAGCAGGAACTGGGATCTGGGAGCAGGAACAGGCCCGTCATAACTTGTTGTTTTTGTTCCGTGGGCTGGCATATACTTTGCGGCGGCCTCAAGTGAATTTTTCGTTATTATACCCTTGCAGGGTATTCTAATTTTTGTCAGAAGTTTGCAACGCAGTTAAAGAAGCATCTCCCATTACGTACATATATACTTAATCAGCATCAACAGATGAGTCGATCTAGCCATGTCTAAAATGTTATCCGATTTGGACCACTTTATCATATAGCTGAAATAAAAACAATCTGGCCCAATTACCCGATCTTCAATGTTTCTAAGGATATTGGATTAAAATTAATATATTTATAATAAATATAATATACATACATATATAATTTCTTGTACGAAACTCCACGTCGAACGGTGCAACGTGTAAAAATATTTGCCCTGAAGACGGTTGCCGATGAGCAACCGAACTATATCGGAAGTAGAGGAGATAAATATCTTTGTGTTTTTATTCTCCAAATACCTCACCCCCTTCTTGACCTCGAGCCAGCTATACCAACAAATATAAATTCTTAAGTTTATCTGCTAGGGTATTTAAACTTCGGCTTGGCGAAGTCAGCTTCCTTTTCGCGTTTTGTATTTAATTTGCAGGCACAAAAAGCCTCCCTCGGGGCAGGGGACTTTCTTCCAGCGACGGGCTCGTGCCGCTTGCCGTAATTATGCCGCCGGGCTCCGAGCTATTTTAGCGCCTCACGTGCCCATCCCTGACCCGCAGGCATGCTACATACATACATGCTGATTACATGGAAAAAGCGCTTAAATATGCATGAGCCCAGGAAGGAATGGAAAGCGCATAGAGGAGAGTCTTTAAGGATTCTAAGAGCGGGGGAGTCCCAGCCACGGTTAATAGAATGTTGTACAGAGAACAAATAGCATCT
This sequence comes from Drosophila lacteicornis, assembly GCA_008044355.1. NCBI lineage: Eukaryota > Metazoa > Arthropoda > Insecta > Diptera > Drosophilidae > Drosophila > Drosophila lacteicornis. Next base: position 12,450 of record VNKF01009665.1, read on the forward strand.
TTTGCGGGCTTTCCCATTCCCAGAACTGGTGAGTGTCAGCAATAGCTGGAAATGAAATTTACGACATTGTACGCTAAATACTTCGCCACTCGAGATGGATACCCATTTGTTGGCAGCCACGCCGCGTCACGGGCCACTCAAAGTCCTCAATGTTTATTTGTGCGCCTCTTCCGGAGATTAATTAGGAAATGAAGTGCAAGGCAAACGCAGCACTCGAGTGCCGGGAGCTGGGAGAAGGGAGCCGGAGCCAAGTCCTGTCAAATGACAGACAAGCGAAAAGCGAGCCCATCGAGCGCCACTCAATAGAAGTAGGACGTAATGCCTCAAAGGGAATGCATACATGCAGTATATGCTGACGGCGGAGCCACTTAACAGAAAATGTAAACAAAGAGCAAGAAAAAAAGTTAGCTTCGGTATGCCGAAGTTTGTATACCCTAGAAGTCTGCAAAATTAAAAAATACCGAAGTTTGTACATTTTTATAACAGTTACCAACACATTTTACAAGTTGAACTTTACATTTTCAAATACAGGGGAAACTGGATTTAAAATTGGAAAATACGTACTCAATTAAAAACCGAGTCCATTTGTTCTTACTTAGAGGTGGTTTTGTACTCAGTTTAAGAACACCAATTCTGAGATCTTTTATGCTCAACGAAAGTGCAAAATGTACTTAATTTAAGAACGAATAATTTTCCTAGATCTCAGATTTAAAAACAGGCAAACTCTCTCCTCAGTTCTCCGTGCCTCTATCCGATCTAGATCAGTGATATCCCGGATACACATACATATGTAAATATATGTGATTTGCTTTGCCGCAGTCGCCTTCCACGCTAATGAACATTTATGCCGACATTCATAGAGGTCGTGGGGGCGCCCATTAAACAATTATAACCCATTCCCAGCCATGTTTCATGCACAACGAGCCAAAGGATACAGAATGGGTAATGGTTGAGCCTCCCAGGAAAGCCAGCTGCAGCTCCCTCCCGCTTTTAGGGTCCTGTCAGTCAACATGTCGTAACAACTTGCCAGGAACATGCACACACATGCCTGCCGCCTGCCTCGTGGTGATGATGGAAAAACAATTGTCTTGCCCCCGCATTCTCGCCAGCATCAGCATTTGGCATAAAGCGCTGCATTAAATTATCCCCCAAAGAGACGCAGTGGGCGGAAACTCAGGATCGGGCCGACAAAAGGCATTTAGCAGATTTGCATGCAAAAACACGCGTTTGGCGTTGCAGCCACAGGCTGTTCAAGGGGCACACTTGGCGAAAAAATGTGCCAAGGAAATAAAATCTATGAATCAAGAAAATATATACATATGTAGAAAAATAGTATTAGAATATGTAAATAAATGAATAAGCCAAGGAAAATTCAATTTTCGTATCATAGTTCTTTCGCTTGATACTCTGTTTACACTGGGTCCGCAACCGCAACAACTCGAAAAAGTCGCAGCATCGACTTTTCCCCCCATAAGCTGTGCTTGAGCTAGAAAGAGACAGCGAGTTGTTGCGAGTTTGACATAGTATATTTTTGGTATATGTAGTACATACTACAGTACATATACCAAAAATATACTATGCCAAACTTGCAACAACCGCTGTCTCTTTCTAGCAGATCCACAACATTTCTAATATTTAGTTCATTTTAGCTTGGCGCTTTTTGAGATTTTTAGCGATAAGATGGTGCTTTTTACTATTTCTCTTCATCTTCTCACTCGGTTTGTTTACTTTTGAGAGTCAACAGCTGATCGCTTAAGCGGAATCGCTAAAACTTTTCGTGACTGTGACATTAATTTAAATTAAAACCCAATTTCGTACAGTGCATCCACGGTGCCTTTCCCGGCTGCACATGGGCGAAAGTGCTTACAAACACTTTCGAATTTATCTCTATTTGATTAGGGAGTAAGCAATTGTTGGCCACAGTTCCGCATCGTAAATATTCATGGGCTCTTCATGTGATCGAAAATGATTGAGTGGAAGCAGCAACAGCTCCCAGTTGGCTCTGCCTGTGGCGGGGCGGCATTTCACATTTGTTGACATACACAGAAAGATCCCAGATCCAAATTCCAATTCCATATACACATCGATTACTGACCCAGTCATGGCCTCCGGCATCCCTTTGAGCAGCGAGTGCAAGCACGTCTTCGACCAGATCCGGCGACTGAAGCAGCACCGCTATGCCGTCTTCGTCATCGAGGACGAGCTCCAGATTCGGGTGGAGTGGCTGGGGGATCGCGAGGCCGGCTACGAGGACTTCCTGCTGGATCTGCGCCGCGCCGGACCCGAGCAGTGCCGCTTCGCCGTCTACGACTACGAGTGCCAGCGCCAGTACCCGGGCCTGACGGTGGGCCGCCCCAAGGAGAAGCTCTTCCTCATGCTCTGGTGTCCGTCGCAGGCGGGCGTCAAGGACAAGATGCTGTACTCCAGCACGTTCGCGGTGCTGAAGCAGGAGTTCGACGGCGTCCACAAGTGCATCCAGGCCACCGAGCTGGACGAGATCCATCGTTACAGTGTGGAAAAACAGTTGGGCTGGGACTAAGGAGGAGTCTAACATAAAACGCCACTCGATTGGGCTTCTCTCAAACGTTATTGTGTCCATTCGGCCATTCGGTGAGTGGAGTGTCGCTTTCCGTTGCTACGTTGCCCAGATTTAATTTGATTTCGGCCCCGGCATCTAATGAGACCATTTGGCATATGGATGCCTCTTGAATCCTGCTCCTCCGACTCCTGCCTCCGACTCCTGCCTCCGACTCCTCCAGTATCGGGCCGTAATTTGTTTTGTCCCCGCGCCTCGCCAGCTTCCTTTTCTCATTATCTGCGACCGAGACTAAAAATACTTTTGCTCAGTTGGCGCGCGCGAGGGCAAAGTTTTGGCATTCAGACTTTTTTATCTCATCCATAAATCAGGAGCAAGTTGAAAAGCGTTCGTCCTGCTGCGCCTTCGCCTCAGGCCTCGCCGTCGCCGCGGCTTTCCATATCATTTGGCAGCAGGCGGAAATTAATCAAATTGACGAGGAGCACGTCACCAGGCTCAATTGCTACACTTCAAACAGGATTTCGCATTTAATGTGCTGCGCATCGTATCGCATCGCAACGATTCAGCATACAATTGGATATATTGATGGAAATCGAAATGGAATCGAAAAAGAAGTAGTACAACCCTTGCCGCGGACCGTGAGTTGCAACTGCTCCAGGACGGACAACGAGTAATTTTGTCGAGGAAAAGCAAGCAATTCAGGCGCTGTAGAAAGCAGAAAGACACAAACAGAAGGACAATGACAAGGAAGCAGGATAGCAAGGAAGTGGGAAATCGAGAAAAGCATGGCAAGTCGGAGCAAAAGTTTTCCAAATGAAGCGAGTGAAACGCAAACAGAAAGATAAAAAGCCTCAAAGAGATGCAGTCATAAATTTTCGCCACGCTCCTTCGTCCTTTCGTACGGATGGATGAGGCACACTCGCACACTCACACACACACACACACCCAGTCAGTCATGGCGAGTGTAAAAATCAAAGCAAAGCGAGGCGTAAGGAAAAGCAAGCAACAAAACAGACAACCGAAGCCCGAAGTCCACGCAAATCTAGTGGAAAATTAAAGTTTTGCCAATTTATGCGTACGTCGGGAAAAGGGCGGTGCACTACAAAAAATGTTCAGAATGTTTTGAAATTTTATGATTACGATTTAAATTTTAAAAGTGTCTATAACTCAATTAAAAATGGATATAAAAACTAAAAAACGAAGGTCCTCATTTAAAGGTGCTTGTAAAAAAAACCTAGAGCTGACAAAGCATCGATAACTTCATCGATAGTAGCTTTCGATAGGTTATCGTTTGCTTAACTAACTTTATTTAAAGTTTTAAAAATACAATAAAAACGAAAGCAACTTATACAATTTGTATACCCTTGCAGAGAGTATTACAATTTTGTTATGATATAATATGTGTAGGTAATGTTAAAAAAATTTAAAACTTCGATTTTTGTTCAGTTTTATCAAAATCGATTGAGCTTTAATGATCCAATTGTTTAGTATATAATCTACGGCTTACCGAAGTTAGTTTCCTTTCTTGTTTAAAATTCACTAGCCCGAATTTTCATCTCTTGATTTGATTTCTTTATCTTATTTTCGATATTATTTTCCCTGCGTGTAGCAGTGACACCAGCAGAGGAGGAGGCAAAGGCGGAGTGACTGCAAAGGGGCGCCGGCAAAGCGCCAAAAACGGAGGAGCGTCTCAAAACTGGTTCTTCGCGGAACATGTGCTCAGCCCCTTCGGTGACTGCCTTGTCTGTCTTGGCCACCAGTTTGGCTGCAGATTCCTAGAAATCGCGTGGCTTCCCGCACGCACGCAGCGGAAATGAGTTTACCTTTTGGCCTGGCCGGAAATGAAGCTTTTAGCCGGGACGTGAATGCATATGGCTCTGCCCTTTACCAGCTCCATGAAAATCGCAACCGATGCGTGCCACGTTTCCAGGTGCAGCAAGGAGCCAGCAAACGAGCAGGAAAGCAAGCAACCAAATCAGGGAAGTGACAGTGCTGAACAGGAGCTCTTTAAGCCAAGTGCTAAACTCCTAAGCCGATGGCATAATATAAGTAGGAATTAACTGGAAGCCTGCGAAGCCCCACGTCCAGGTCCAGTCACCTGGCAGTAAAGAACCCAAATGAGTGGGATTCTGTAATGGGAGTGCCTCTGCAGTGCAGGGATACTTAATACACAGAACTGGGTATACATATGTACATATGTATATTTGTAACGTTCTTCCTTAATAATTGATGGCTGATGGTAGCGGTTGTCAGGTCGCATCCGGCATAGCGACATAAGTCCCCCGCCAAAATCCAATCGAGATTATGACGCTATTTTGTTTGGGATTTTCGACGTTTGCAAACAAGTTTATGGCGTTTTAATATCCCCGATGGGGAGTTAGTGGCGTTTCCAAACGGACAAAACTCCTCGCTGCGATGATTATAACGTTTTCAAACCCGTAAACTTGTAGCGTATTTTTTTAAATAAATTTGCTTAAAAAATATTTTATATATTCTAGAAAAATATTTATCCCCTATTAAATTAATTTATTTTTTCGTGCGAAACGCCACAATCTCCACGTCAAGAAAAACGTCATAAACTCCCGGGAGCTTATGGCGTTTGCAAATTGGGAAGATTATGGCGGGTAACTTAAGGCGTCACCCAGTCGCATCCCGATCCGTTAAAAGCATGCCCGGCGACATCTTGTTGGCAAGTAATTAGCCATCGGCGGTGGAAGGAGTGAGTGGCTCCAACGCAGCCAAAAACGACGGCGATTTAACTCTTAATGCGTTTGTCAATGGGAAAAACTTTTTCGTTTTCTCTCGTTTTCATTTTCAATTTTCCTGGAAGGCGTTCTCCTCGCAGTATCCCTGCATAGTCGCACAGTGGGGCCATTTGGGTTTCTTCGTTGCTAAATTAATAACTTTTGAACCAAGTTGGATAATCGTACCAAGAAATATTTGATATTTGCAACGTGTTGTGTATTATGGGCCCCATAGTGCCTCGTCTAATCAGCTTAGACTATGGCCAAAGTCGGGACAGATGTTCGACGAACCAGGATGATTCGCTCTCTCTGACCCCCATTCCGAATGCCTGACTCTTTCTCCATTCCTGTCATGGTTCTCATGCCCGCCCTTGTCCTATTTAATTATGCTTGTTATACCCTTGCAGAGGGTATTATAGTTTTGTCAAGATATTGATCCAATTGCAGACTGCAAGGGTATATAAGCTTCGGCTCACCAAAGCTAGTTGCTTTTCCTGCTGTGCTAATGAAATTGAATTCGTTAAGCAAAGTCGCTGTTTGCTCGCTAACTTTGTTTCGGCCAGTCACTGGGAGCTACAAGGAATTCGGTCATCATTGATTCCCCCGTCAGCACCGGAAGGTGCCAGGTGGTGCCTGCTCCTCCTCCGCGAACGTGCTTTTGGCCAAGCCCATAAACACAAATAAACGGCGGCCAAAACTGTTGACCGGGTTTGGTGTTGACTCTAATCTGCAGTATCACATGCCCAAAAAAATTTGCAGATTTTGCAGGTCGCGACGCGGACTTTTCTAATTTTGCTGGCAAATAACGCGATTCTTATCCCCCTGTATGCACTTTGGAGACCGCTGTTGCCACGCCGAACCTGGAGGCCGGAGCTTTAAGAAACTCCTTAAAGTCCCATCCATTTATTAGGACTGGCGCCATAGAGGTCGCTGCTCAATTACAATTATATTGGCTCCCTTGGCGGATTTCTGACTTGTGACTCCCCACTCCCGGACTTCCGACGCTTGTTCCGTGGTCTGTCAGGCTATTGAAGATGCGAATATGCTAAGTGTATGCAAAGTGGCTTGACAGCAGATACGAATTGTTTCCGTTTGAGCATGCTGCATACCTCTGGGCGCCTCTTACGGGGGCACATTGGGAGAAATTTACAATTCCTGCGGGCAGAAATGTATTTAAGTCTTTGCCAATATAGTTTTATTTCTTAGGTTAGTTAATTAAACATTTTACAGAGCGCTCTGACGCTGCCTTTTTGGGTTATTGAAGTACTTCAAATAGCCAACACGGCGTATGAGTAATTTATTATACCCTTGCAGAGGGTATTGATATTTGCAACTCAGTGAAGGAGGGCATTGCCGACCCCATAAAGAATATAAATTATCGTAAGTCGACTTTTTACGAAATTGAGTTCTTAATGCAAATTTGTTCTATCGTTAGACTCACCATCGTGCAAAATATGATAGCTGAAAACGATTTAGTTCTTAAATGTCCTTAAAATGAAGTTCCAATTTTATCGTATGTAACTGCGCTCTTTTCTGCATCTGCAAAATTATCGTATGTCATATGATTTAATATATAAACAGACAACAGGCGTATGCGGAACTTTTATTTCCTTTGTAATATTTACTTTGAACACTGCGATTTATTCATGCATACAATGTTACTATTAATTCCGATAAAAAAAGCCTTCGTAAAAAAAAACGTGATTTTGCCCAATGTGCATTGTTTGCTGGCACTGGCGCAAAAAAAGGGAATTCGAAAGGCTGGGGCAGCCTTGGTCTGCCAACTGCCAGACCCGGGATGTTCAGGTCCAGACACTCGTCTGCTCGCCGACACCGAAAATTAGGTGGAGTAGGAGCAAGGGCTGGAGCAGGAGTTGGTGCTGGAGCTGGAGCTTAATTTGAATTGCAAAGCATTGCCAGTTGAAAATGCTATAAGACCAAGGTCACAATACGGGATACAGTAGCTGGGAAGCTGAGGCATCCTGCCTACACTTGTCCTGCATGTGTTTGCCATATGCCAGATGCCAGAGTTCATTTCTATATATAAGTATATATTTGGAAATTGACATTTTTATGGCTTGACGTTTAAATATTTAATATGCTACCCAATTTTTTGGAAATCGAGAGCACCTAAAAATGCGGTCACGGGGGAGGAGGACCACAAGGGTCTCTGAACCGGGGTCACTAAACTGTCTGCGAGGGGATCCGCAGCTGAAGCTGGCGGAGGAGCAGGAGCTGGCCATGTGGCACCCCCCAGGGGCCAGCACAACCGCAGGCTCAATTGAGTAGAAATTGAGATTGCCATAGTCCCACCCCCCCCAAAGTATATTTTTTTTGGGGCAAGACAAAGACCCCGAAGACACAAATCCCAAAAAATCGGCAACGAGTTGTCCCCAGGGAATCCGGCAGCAATTAAACTTTCGCTTTCCTCGCCCGCTTACATGCATGCAAATATGTAATTTGCATACGCAGGTAGAAATCTTTACAAACTCTGAATATTTCATATAAATACTTAAATTTTTTACCTAAAAAATAGTAATACATAAATATAAAAATGTATATAATCATTTTTTGAAGCCCCTTATATCTCACCTCGCTGAGAGGTGTTTTTGTTTGACTAATTTTAAGCTGAACAAATTGAAATTCATGGGAAATAATGCGTAATATCGCATGTTATGAATATTATAAGGAAAGAAAAGTAAAAGTAAAAAGTAACCTCATTAAGGTTTTTTTTAGGCATAGGAATTCAATAAAAATTTAGGCTTAATAAGTAAGGTCATAATCCAAACAAGAGGAAAAGCTACAGTCGAGTGTGACCGACTGTGAGATACCCGGTATCCAAAGCATTGTGGGAGAAATTATATAGCCCATGAACATGAAAAAATGAAAATGTTTACTAATGAAGACAAATATTGCTAGGAACATGTTGAGCAACATCTAAAAAAGACAAATTTTGCAATGAACATGTTGAGCAACACCCAATGGCACAGAAGCAGAAGAAACATACATGGAAACTTTAGTGTTAATAACTTCCATGATTACCATCCGATTTTACTCAAATTTTCAGAAAACCTCCGCGAATGCCTATTTATTTATTTTGTCTATTTACCTTAAGCCGAAAATCACGACTCTAGCTTATAAAACGTTATTTATGATTTTCGGGGGCTGAAGTGGGCGTGGCAAAATTTAAAAACAAATTTGATTTGCGTGCAACGGATTAGAAAGCTGTCACCAAATTCGGTGGCTCTAGCTTTTATAGTCTCTGAGATCTGTTAACCAATACGGACAGACGGACTTGGCTAAATTGACTCGGCTTGTGAGGCTGATCAAGAATATATATATACTTTATGCCTGTTACATTCATTCTCATTTGGCACTAACTTATAAGACCCATAGGGTGAAATATGGGTACCGGGTATAAAAAGTAGATGGGGAAGTTGCTGGCAACACTCGAAAATCGTATATGGGCATTTCCCCACCGATTCCGAAAACTAAAATGCTAATTATCATCGTATTTTTGTATGTACATATATATACAATAAAACTTCAAATTAGAATAAGAATGTTCATAACACAATGGATAGACAGCATATCTTAGTGTTTTCAAGTAAAAATCGGCCAGAAAACTGAAAAAACTTAAATTAGTCTATTTTTTTGTATTTTTAAAAGCATTTTAATATTTAATTTTTCGCATGCAAAACATACGACATGTTGGCACTTTTCTACCAAATCCTCTCTTCAATATCTATTAATTACAACAATAGCAGTTTTTCAAGAAAATATGAAGTTATTCATACGAAAACGTGAGGTACAAATATGACGGAAAAAGTGTGTGTTCGCGATGTGTGTTTGCGAGATTGCCTTTTAATTATTTAAAAAAACTTTTAGTGTGTTAAATTTGGAACGTAAGGTCTTAAATTGAAGCTATGTACATTATTCCTTTATAAAACGCAATTTTTATTATTTGACTATCCCTTTATATTCGCCGAGTTTCGCATTGCTTTATTTGCAGCCGAGAAGCACTTCTGTTTTTTGTGTGTTCGCGAGGTCATGTTTTTTGGAAATTATAAAAAATATATTCAATATATTTATTGGTGACATTTATAGTATGTATCTCAGCAATTTTTTAAAACTATTTGTAATTTCTGAATATAATAAGTTTATAGGTGAAGCTGTTGCAGGAAGCCTGTATTCAATTTTTGCAAGCATTTTATCAAAAACAAAACCAAAAACATGGAGGTAGAGCAATCAATGGTGTTAGTGCTATTGCTGGTGTTAATTCTAAAGAACCGAATCTCTATGAAAAATTGTTTAGTGGGGCTGCAAGCGTGTTGTTATCTACCAAAAATAGCAAATTGTTTCAGTATAAAAACATTAAAAGTGACCTATATCTTTATGAAATAATTAGAAAATGTATATTAAATAATATCCGCTGAATCCGGTCAAACGGATTCGCATTTTACCTTGGCAAACAATATAAAAATGAAATCAAAATCAATGGTGGTTTACCGGAAGATGTTCGTTAGAATGCAGTAGAAAACTGGGCTCGATTGGACCCCGATGGCGTCTAGGAGGCCACATTCGCTTTCCGAAATGGTTAGCGTCACATCTGAGGAGGGTTCAATCCTCAGCAGCGGTCGATATAATTTCATTATATCCTAGTGGTTTTCAAACGGTTGTGTAAAGGCCCAAATCCCCTGGATCTTATTCCTTACGCCTGTAGCTCATAAAATTCTCCGAACTGAAGAACGGAATTTATAAATACGTTCATTTTGCAATAGCCAAGGCTGAGCAGATGCTGACCCAAATGATAAAAATGATCGACCAGCACGTTTGCGGATAGTACGGACCCCAACTCCGTTACCCGATAGGAAGAAATAACTGATAAACGCAAAGAAATCCCTTCCTCGGCTTATACAAAAAAAAAAAATAAAAACCAATGAGGGAAGCGGAGTTGGAAACCAAAATCCCATGAAGAAACTTCTACATACGCACGTGTGTGATACCACGAGCTTAATACTAATTTTTAATGCTAAAAAATAAATTAAATTCATTTTAATTTTATGCCTATGCTAGGTACAGGCTAGTACTAACATCGACGAAAATCGCTTACGGAATTCCGTGAGCAAAATTGTGATATATTTCCAAAGAAAATAAAGAAAATGGTCAAACGGGGTCCCACTGACTTGTATTTCCAGCTGTGTTTGGTAAACAAACTTTATAAAAAATATATTATAAAAAGAAATTCATTCAAACGCATTTTATTGGGTGTATTATTAATGTAATACACCGCAATGCAGTAAAGGAAAATAATAGTGGCGCCACCGCCATCGCCGCCAATAAAATAATTTCCAATAAATTTCTTAATAAAAACACAATTAAAATGTCATTTATGTGTTAAATCGCATATAGTGCGCCTTGGCTTCACGGCTTTTATCAATTCCACATTATCCTCACGGCTGTCCAAGCTCTCCAACCGAGCAGCCAGTTACTATTTTGCCTTCGATCGGCCCTGGAACAATCCCAAAGCCATGCACGCGCTTGCCCG
>VNKF01009681.1:0-15205 GCA_008044355.1 Drosophila lacteicornis
GAGAAAATGGTATTGGCCAATCGTCGAATCACCGTTAGAGAAGTTGCTGAGGACCTAAACATATCGATTGGCTCGTGCCATTCGATTTTTATCAATGATTTGGGCATGAGACGGGTCGCCGCGAAATTCGTACCAAAATTGCTTAATTGCGACCAAAAACAGCATCGCATGAACATTGCTAATGAGATGTTAGACTCTGTCCGCGATGACCCAAATTTGCTCAAGAGGGTCATAACTGGTGACGAATCGTGGGTTTATGGTTATGACGTGGAAACCAAAGCTCAATCATCTCAATGGAAGCTGCCACACGAGCCAAGACCGAAAAAAGCGCGCCCAGTTCGGTCGAATGTGAAAGTTTTGCTGACAGTTTTCTTCGATTACAGGGGCGTGGTGCATCATAAGTTCTTGCCACAGGGTAGAACGGTCAATAAGGACCTGCAAGTTATGCGCAATTTGCGCGAAGCAATCCGCCAGAAACGCCCGGATTTGTGGAAGAACAAAAATTGGCTTTTGCTCCATGATAACGCCCCTGCTCACACATCGTTTCTTGTGCGCGACTTTTTGGCCAAAAACAACACACCAATGATGCCGCAGCCACCGTATTCTCCAGATCTTGGCCCCCTGTGACTTTTTCTTGTTCCCTAAACTGAAGAGGCCCATGAAAGGACGACGTTACGCTACGATTGACGAGATAAAGACGGCATCGATGGAGGGGCTGCACAAGATAAAAAAAAATGATTTTTTGAAGTGCTTCGAAGATTGAAAAAACTGTTGGCACAAGTGTATAATACCTCATGGGGATTACTTTGAAAAGGACAAAATAGATATTCATGAATAAATAAATAATTTTTGAAAAAACACAAAATTCGCGATACTTTTTGAACACACCTCGTCTGTGCATAGTAAGTGAAAATTATATATACTAATCAAATAATTTTTTTTAGATTTTTTTTTTTTTTTAATTTTTATTGGCGCGTTGTCTTGCTGGAAGATCCACTCATCCCCATAAATGTTTCCAGCAAATTCAATCAGAAGTTTCCAACAACTCTACATACATTTCCGCATTGGTTCTGGTTGGTATAAAACAGAGGGGAGACTTTCCAGCATGCCCAAATCCAGCCCAAACCATTAATGATCCTCCACCGTGGTTTTGCTTATAGCAGTGGTTACCGTTTGTAGCGCCAATACTTTTGGCAGGAGTCAGAGCCGTTTAAGTTACATTTTTTTTCGTCCGAAAATATAACTTCAGTGAACTTCTCTGACCGAAACTTGTATTTTTCAGCAAAGAATAGTCGGGCGGTTATGTGGTGCTTCAATAGCCTTGGTACAGAGTCGCGGGAGGCATATGGAATGGTTTCGTTTTCCTTCATAATTTGATTAATACGCCTTTTGGATATTTCAAGCTTCAGTTGACCTTTGATCTCCATGCAAGACTTGCAAGACAACAGCCCAACAGCCTTATGGAGCCTTATCAGCGGCAGGCATTGCTCTGCATATCAGGGGCGCTAAGGTATACCCCAACCAATGCGCTCGAAACTATACTCGGAATCGACTCCATAGATATCCGCGCGCAACTTACTGCAGGAAAAGCAAAACAACGCCTAGTTTCAGCAGGAAACATTTCTCTATAAGGATTCGGGCACAGTTCAATTGGGCGAGACATCTACATGCAGAAATTTGCTGCCGCGGCCGTGAACCTCGGACGCGTTCTCCTCTCGATCGCCATGTACACGGAATTTACCGGCCCTGCTTCCCTCTCTTTCTCTCTTTTCTGTCAATACACTGCAAACTATCTTCCCCTTAACTCTGACTTATATTTACTTCTGTACTTCTTCTTAAAACTATTTAACAAACTAGATCCCTTCGTGGGCGAACTTAAGACTAATAACAATTAAAAATAAAGCTTTCCCCTTCGTGGGGTCGCTTGTTATTCTGACGGCTCCTTAGAGGTCGTCACAACATGATCAGTATATCTGACTATATGATACCCAGAACTTACCCGGATGTCAAAACATCAACATTCATGGAGCCGGACGACTGGAAAAGCGGTCATGACCATAATCAACACCTCAACATTTACACCGACGGCTCAAAGATGGAAGGAGAAGTAGGAGCGGGCATATATTGTACAGACCCTGAGATAAGGCTGTCTTATAAGCTACCGAGCCAATGCAGCATATTCCAGGCAGAAGTGTTCGCCATCAGGAAAGCAGCAGAGGCCGCGCAGAGTATAAGCCGCCAATACGAGGCGGTCAACATATTCGGAGACAGCCAAGCGGCGATAAAATCCATGCAGTCGTCAGTCGTCGGTTCAAAAAATGTACTGGCGAGCAGGGAGGTACTAGATATCCTCAGCACGACAAAGTCAGTGCGGATGTACTGGGTTCCCAGCCACCAGGGCATCGATGGTAACGAGGCGGCGGACGATCTTGCAAAAGGAAGGCGTCGGGCTGGCGAATGACAGAATGGAGAACGTACCTGTCTCCTTAAGAACGCTTCAAAGCGAGCGAGAGAGACAGGCCGACGTGCAAATCAAAAGAAGGTGGAGGAACTCCACAACCTGCAAGATCTCGAAGATCATGTGTAAGAAACGCAATTATAAACTGAGCCACTTTGTACTGCAGCTACCACGGAAATATTGCAGACTGCTAGTGGGAATACTCACAGGAAACTGACTGGCCCTGCGAGGGCCGTCTGGGTTAACCTAACCTGACCAAACCTATTCTGTTCACAAATACTGTTGCCAAATACTGAAGAAAAAAGTTTCCGAGGTCGCAGAATTTTTTTAAATTAATTCTAATAATTTGGCTAATAACATTTTAGTATTTCCCTTGTCCATAACGGCGCTACACAGTCCCATACAGGACTTAGATTAAGACCCAATATTTACCTTAAATCTAGACCATTATGTCCATTCTTTAAGGTTTAATGGATATATATTTTTAATTAAATATTTAACATTCTTATTAAATACGGATAACAACTAAAATATCCTTGGTTTAACAATTTCTTGCTTACTAATGGTATGGATCTGGATAGAGGTCGTTGGGAAGAGAGTGCATGCAGAAATAGAAATACTGCGATATTAGCTGCTTCTTGTTGAGCTTCTTTAATTTGCATTGAAATTAAAAGATTATACTTGTCTTTGAAGCGCTTTTCAGCAATAGGGATTATAAGCTCTTTGACGAGTTCGAATTTGTATAAAATGCTTCTGTAAAAAGCATAATATAATAATAATTAATTTATTTGATTCCATTCGTTTACCAAATTAGAGCTAAGGGACTGTTATAAAATAGACCCCTCTGTGATATTAACGTCTAATTCACAATTTGAAAAAAACAGTTATGTACGTTTTTGATACATTACACCAGTTTACAAAATAAAAAAAAATGCTCCAAGTCGGTTGATGAGGAATTCTGGTAGAGTTGTATCCCCGGATCACGAAAATGGCTTTAATTTTTTTTTTGCTATGGATACGGTTTTTAAAAATATTTTTTAAAGTTTTACACAAAAAAATCTGCTCAGTTTACGTTTATCATCTCATAGCTCGAGTTGTAGCCAACCAATTTACCTGTCGAATCTTTTATTTTACAGGTAATGAACTAACCTTTCGATTTTGTATATTGGATAAGTACTTTGTGTGCTATAGCTCAATAAACTTGAAAAAAGTGGAAATTTCAATCCGTTAACTCAAATGTTAACGTTCTGCTAGCATCCTAAGAACTCGAGAAAAATCCGTTGGAAAATCCAAACGTGTTTTTTTATAAAGTTTATCGCCCAAAGTATTAAACAGGCCTACAACTCCAGAAATCCGTTGAAAAATAGATTTATCGTAGATTTTCAAAGTTACGTAAAATGAGATATTTTTTTTTTAATTTTTGGTCGGCTGCCTACTAGATTAAAGGTACAGTGTTGGACAACGCCTTTAGATGGTCTGTTAACTTTGCTAGATGTGATGAACAGTCGAATTTAGCTACGAAAAAAAGCTAAGTTTTTTTTAATAAACAAAAGTTTACAAAATTAAGTTAAACTAAGATAAAAATTAAATAATCATTTTTATATACATACAGACAATGTATTAATTTGATTTGGGTCATTCGTACCATTAAGGGGTTATGCGGCCTTGCGGCCGTGGTACCTGAACTAGGGAAAAAGGAGACGCCGATGAAGGAAATGAAGCGAAAAGGGAAAGCGTGTCAATTTGATTGAAAACAAAACACAAAAACGAGGCAAAACGAAAGGAAAAGCCAGCAGCAGAAAAATCCAAGGAAAAAAATGAAATAAAAATGCTGAAGTCAAACGAAAAACTGCAATGTACTCAGAGCAGCAAAATTACAAAAAGCAGACACCAAATGCAACTGCAAGATTATTGATTCGCATTCCAATGATTTTCAGTCTCTGAACTCGCATTTTAGCGAGGAATTTTGCATTTGTCACAGCGAAAAATTCGGTCAAATGTTACAAAAATAAATAAAGTAAATAACATCAGCATTTGAAAACGATTCTTTAGTTTCAGTATGATTATTCATTAAATAAAATATTCTGCAAGTAAGCTTTCGAAAACATTAATTATTTTTAACGTTGTGGCCATCTCAGGGAATCCTTTATATATAGTACAACCCATTCAGAATAATAGTCCACAATCCATTATAACAAAAGAAATTCAAACATATTAAAACGTTGAAACCTAAACGTTAAAACCTACACAATAGGTTGGTCTCCAATGGTGGACCAATAATAAAGACCAATTTCCATTATTATTTAAAGCAAGCTGCGAGTTATTAGCCATTCCTGCAGGCAATGCAGCATCAGAAAGGGCCTTTTCAGTTGCTAAAAACCTAATAACTGAAAAACGCTGCATAATTGCCAACACGCCAGATATGGTCAACAACATAATGTTTTTACACTCCAACATTGATAACTTAAATAATGAATATTTTTTGACAATAAAATAAAAAAATTATGTATTTACAAAAGTACATTTTACATCAACACAGTGTACACTGAGTTAACTGTACACCAATTTTGATGTACTCATGATATACTGTACAGTACTACACTAAGTGTTATCTGTCAAATACAGGCAATATTACAACATTCACTAACATTTATTTGGGACTTTTCAGTAAAATAGTGTACGAGGTGTGTTCAAAAAGTATCGCTAATTTTGTGTTTTTTCATTTTTTTTTCATTAATATCTAT
Source organism: Drosophila lacteicornis (assembly GCA_008044355.1). Classification (NCBI taxonomy): domain Eukaryota; kingdom Metazoa; phylum Arthropoda; class Insecta; order Diptera; family Drosophilidae; genus Drosophila; species Drosophila lacteicornis. The sequence goes on from VNKF01009681.1 coordinate 5,203, forward strand.
TTTGTCTACTTCAAAATAATCCCCATGAGTTATTATACACTTGTGCCAACGGTTTTTCCAATCTTCAAAGCACTTCAAACAATCATTTTTTTATCTTGTTCAGCTCCTCCTTCGATGCCGTCTTTATCTCGTGAAGCGTAGCGTAACGCCGTCCATTTATGGGCCTCTTCAGTATAGGGATCAAGAAAAAGTCACAGGGGACCAGATCTGGGAAATACGGTGGCTGCGGCATCATTAGTGTGTTTTTGGCCAAAAAGTCGCGCACAAGCAACGGTGTGTGAGCAGAGGCGTTATTGTGGTGCAAAAGCCAATTTTTGTTCTCAATCCTCAGCAACTTCTCTAACGGTGATTCGACGATTGGCCAATACCATTTTCTCAACTTCATTAATTTGTTCGTCTGTTGTTGAAGTGCTCGGGCGTCCGGCACGTTCACATTCTTTGTCGTTCAGATCTTATCGGTCTTCTGAGAACATTTTGTACCACCGATAAATGTTGCTTCGGTCCAATGTAGCTTCTCCGTATGCCAAAGTCCAACATTCGGAATGCATACGCGCACTTAATTTCGTTTTTCACACAAAATTTGATACAGGTTCTTTGATTCATTTTTTTGAATAGGTAAAAATCGAAGACGATCCAAAACACGTGGAAGCAAAGCAGCTGTCAACAATTAAGTGAGCATTCAAAATGGCTGAGCTTGTCGGCATAAGTGAGAGACATGAGTACCACATAACGCCACAAAAAAAAAAAATCGAAATTCGAGTATACGAAACCCGCGAAAATGTAAAACTCGGGATACTTTTTGAACACACCTCATACGCCTTTTTGGAGTGAACTTGAATGTATTTATGTAGGTCTCTATTATGTTCCTTTTTTAACGTTTATAATATTAAAAAAAAATGTTTACTTAACTTTTAATTTTTTAACCTCATAAATGTCGGTTTTAAAGAAGTTTGTATGCACGCTTTGGCTTGCACTGAAGCAGTAGATAATATCACATAGCACATAGCACTTATCTTTGTTATCCTTTGTCCAACTGAAATGAGTGATACCTAATTTGATTGGAAATTTCATTGGCAATAAGTTAAAAAACTAAAAGTTAAGTAAACTTTTTTTTTTATATTATAAACTTAAAAACAGGTACACAACCTTATAAATATGCGATCTTTTTTGAGGCTTTTAGTAGTTTTTTTTTCACATGAGTTAACATTTTTAAGAACTTTTAAAAATAATTGTCTATGTAATTTTTTAACATATTTTTTTTAAGCCAAACTTACAGAACATCCTTGTACGCAGAGTTTTTCTGGCAAGTGTACGTACTCAGTAGAGTCGTAGTAGAGGGAATTACGGACCAAGATCAAATTTCCGAAGTCATAGAAAAGAACATCGCAGAGCTCATAGGAGCTCAAAAGAGGTCCGTATTCAAATCCTGAAAAGGTATTATTTCCCCATGATGGCTAGTATTATTCGCACTCAACTGACTTGCAAATTGCATAAATACGACAGGCTCCCAAATTCTGCATATCGACGTTTTCACATTAGAGAAAAAAAAAATACATAAGTTTGCTAAACTATTCCACTTACTATCTATTTAAGCAGTCCATCTTTGCGAGAGGCTACTAGATGCACTTCACTATTTCACAGCACCTAGAATAATAGTGTCTGACAACGAAAGAGGCCTTCTATGACCAACTGTTCTAAATTATTTGCGAACATTAGGAATTGAACTTTACCATACCCCAAGTCAGAAAAGTGAAGTTAACGGTCGAGTAGAAAGATTTCATTCTACCTTCATGAACAGCGACCTTATTCCAATTGTCGTAGACAGGTAAAACAACTCAGTTCACTCGGTGACGAATAAAGAACCCGGAGATATATTTTTAACTGTACTTTGAATAAATTACCAGGGATTAGTCGATTTTAAACAACAGACCCTTGAGGACATTCGAGGCCTCATCGAACACAAGCTAATTTTTACCAACAACGGGCGAAACGGGAGCGACCAAATTTCTTATAAACGGGGTGACACAGTATATGTCGTAAATAAACAAATAAAAACCAAGGAAAAACAACGGTTCAAGGCAGAAGAGGTTCGGGATGACAGGAGGGTCACTGTCAAAACAAGGTCGGAAAAAATCTTTCATAGGTCCCACTTGAGAAACAGTTGGATGTTGATGCACTACGGTCAGTACACTCAAGTGGCCCTTCGAAACCAAGCACGTGCTTGTTAGGGTTAATTGTTAATAGACGCGAAAGAAAAGTGTAGGTAAAAGAATGCGAGGAATATAGACTACTATCAGGCAGCTCGATTGCTATCGTGCATGTGTACTAAGTGGGTTAAGATTAATGTTTTTAGTAGGATTAGGTTATACATAAAAACAATGCCTAGCATAGTTTTACGGTTGGCTAAGGAGGGTAGGTTAATTAGGAGAAGTCTATTAGAATAAAAGAATATCCTAAGGTTTGCATCCCAGTTTAAGCCACGAAGAGCGAAAAGTAGAAAGTTCTTTTGAACTGACTCAATGCGTTTGCTGTGGACGTCCTACTGGGGACTCCAAACGCAAGATCCATATTCTAAAATAGGACGAACTAATCGAATTCTTTCGAACACCGTTTAATAAATCCAAGCACACCCCTGGCTTTATTTACAATGGACGAAATATGATCAATAAACTCCAGTTTAGAATCTAGGCGGAAGCCCAAAACGTCAACTAGAGTGATCCTTTCCAGAGAGCATCAGTTCAGCGTATAAGTTGCAAGCTTGGGAGAGGCACGTGAGAATGACATGAGCTTGCATTTGGAGCCATTTAGGTTTAATTTGTTTGCAGTGCACCATTTTTGAAAGTTATTAAGATCTGTTCGTAAATGTGGCTGGCTAGCGCAGTCTTTATATTGCACGTAAAGCTTAACGTTGAGTACTCTGGAGTTAGTCAAAACTGTGGGCAAGTGGTAAATAAATAATGTAAAAAGTAAGGGACCCAGGCGTCGCGCAAGGGAGCCAGGACGCCAGAGGTCACCCGGAGAACATTCGACAAGTTGTTTTTAAAGAGGACCTTTTGCGTCCTGCCATTCAGATAACTTGAGATCCACCTAAGAAGATCTATAGGAAAACAGATTAAGTCAAGTTTTCTAACAAGAAGGGACTGATTTACAGAGTCAAATGCTTTACTGAAATCAGTATAGATCACATATGTCTGCAAGTTTTGTGGAAAGCCCTTTCTGATAAAAGAAGTGAGCTCCAGAAGGTTAGTTGTCGATGATCTTCGTTTAACAAATCCATGTTGGCATGGCGAAATTACTGATCTACACAGGTGCTTTCGAAAAGTTTTGGGATGGCTGACAACTTAGAGATTCCTCTATAGTTAGCATCCACTTTGCCACCTTTTTTTGTGGAGAGGAATGACGAATGATTCCTTCCAAAAAAGGGGAAATTGGGATGTTTCTAAGGATAAGGTAAATAATTTTAGAAGTGGACTGCACAGGGCCTCGGCACAATACCTAAGCACACACCCTGGTATTCCATTGGGACCTGGCGAGTAAACTGGCTTGACACGTTGAAGATCCACAAGAAGGGAGCTTTTGGTTAAGCTAGGACTGAAGATTAGGTTTAATTTGGGCATGTTATAAGAATAGGTCAGGTTTGAATCGGATGACGGAGAATAAGTAGTTTGAAAAAACTGAACAAAAATATCGGCAATTGCCTGATAATTCTTTGCTGTAGTATTTTCAAATGAGAGCGAGGAAGGATGTGTAATAGGCTTACGTTTAATGTTGACAAAATTATAAAACTGTTTTGGGTCCACCGCGAACTGAACCCTACAACGAGTCAGATAGTTTCTATAACACTGCGCGTTAAGCACGGTGAACTTAGACCGAGCCGCTAAATAACGAGAATGGACAGCTTGAGAACCGTTACGTTTAAATTTAGAATAGAGATTGGACTTAATATTTTTGAGGCGAGTCAACTCTTTCCTAAACCAGGGAGGCTTATTTGAGATTGACGGATAGTATAGCGGCACACATTCGGTAAAAAAGGAATTCATAGCATTGTAAAAAATATACATGGCACCCACCATGTCAGTGCACATGTAGAGATCGGACCAATCAAAGTCAGATATGAAATTATTCAGCCGTCGAAAATCCACCTTGCGAAAGCAGTGGACTTTCTTAGCTGGCCGATCAGACTTATTCTCCGTAACAGTCCCAATATCGATAGTAACATCAAAAGTAGGATGGTATGGATCTTCGGGTTGTGTCAAGGGCGGGACCCTAACCAAACTGACTCTTGCCGGATCAGAGACAAAGCAGAGACCGAGCAAGCGATCTAAGGAATTTCGTACATGGTTGACTTGAGACAGCGAAATGTCAAACAAGCCATCAATAAAGTCATGCCGTGCTGTAGTTTAAAGAGTATTTTAAGATTCATTTGTAGACCAAATAGCCCCAGGAATGTTAAAATCACCTAGAACTACTAAATGGTCTCTATCCGAAAGTCTATTGGAGACCGCCTGAATAGCGGAAAGGTGGTTCCAATAAATAGGAAGTTCCGACATGAGGGGAATATAGGAACATGTAATATAAATAAAACTACCATCACACAAAGGAATTCAACTTCGTTGCATTCCTCGAAAGTTAACATTTCAGACGTAAGGTTGGGGTCAACCGCAATGAGGACCCCGCCCCCTCGCCTGGAAGGCCGATCAAGCCTGTACGTTGTGTACACAGCTGGAAAAACTTCGGAGCTTAGAATCTCCGGCTTTAACCAGGTTTCTGTGAACACAATCACCTGGGACGCAAACGATAAACTATCAGAATACAATTTAGGAAGCTTACTACGTAAGCCTCTTGCATTCTGATAGGAAAGAAGAAGAGAATTTGTTAGTTTTTTGAAGCGGACGAGGTAGATGGCACAATGGATTTTTCCGGCCTGGGTAAACTAACTCCAATAGGCCGTCTTTTCTTTTTCTTAGCTTCGTACTCCTTAACAACTAGAGTGATCCTTTCCAGAGAGCAGCAGTTCAGCGTATAAGTTGCAAGCTTGGGAGAGACACGTGAGAATGTCATCAGCTTGCATTTGGAGCCATTTAGGTTTAATAAGTTTGCAGTGCACCATTTTTGAAAGTTATTAAGATCTTTTTGAAAATCTGACTGGCTAGCGCCGTCCTTATTTTGCATGCAATGTTTAACGTCGTCAGCGTTCATGAGTACTCTTGAGTTAGTCAAAACTTTGGGCAAGTCGTTAATATGTAATGTAAGAAGTACGGGACCCAGATGGCTTCCTTGCGGGACACCAGAGGTCACCCGGAGAACATTTTACAAGTTGTTTTTATAGAGGATCTTTTGCGTCCTGCCATTCAGATAACTTGAGATCCACAGGAAAACCAATTAAGTCGAGTTTCCAAATAAGAAGGGAATGCTTTACTGAAATCAGTAAAGATGTTGTGGAAAGCCCCTTATAATAAAAGAAGTGAGCTCCAGAAGCTTAGTTGTGGTTGATCTTCGTTGAACAATTCCAATTTTGAGATGGCTGACAACTTAGAGATTCCTCTATACTTGTAAGCATCCACTTTGCTACCTTTTTTGTGGAGAGGAATGACGAATGATTCCTTTCAAATAAGGGGAAATTGGGATGCTTCTAAGGATAAGGTAAACAACTTTAGAAGGGGACTGCACAGGGCTTCGGCACAATACCTAAGCACACAGCCTGGTATTCCATCGGGACCTGGCGAATAAGCCGGCTTGAAACCTTGAAGATCCAAAAGAAGGGAGCTTTTGTTTAAGCTAGGAATGAAGATAAGGTTTGACTTGGGCATGTTATAAGTACAGGTCTAGTTTCAATCGGAGAAATGTTACGTTTTAATTTAGAATAGAGATTGGACTTAATGTTTTTGAGGCGAGTCAACTCTTTAGTAATCCAGGGATGCTTATATGAGATTAACGGATAGTAAAACGAAACATATTCGGAAAAAAAGGAGTTCATGTCATTGTAAAAAATATCAATGGCATCCACCATGTCAGTGCAAATGCAGAGATCAGACCAATCAAAGTCAGATATGAAATTAATAAGCCGTCGAAAATCGGCCTTGAGAAAGCAGTGGACTTTCTTAGCTGGCCGAACAGACTTATTCTCCATAATAAATAGTCACATCGAAAGTAGGATGGTATGGATCTTCGGGTTTCGTCAAGGGCGGGACCCTAACCAAACTGACTCTTGCCCAATCAGATACAAAACAGAGATCGAGCAAGCGATCTAAGGAGTTTTGTACATGGTTGAATTGAGACAACGAAAGGTCAAACAAGCCGTCAATAAAATCGTGACGTGCAGTAGTTAAAAGTGTGTTAGAGGATTCAGTTGTAGACCAAATAGCTCAAGGAATATTACAATCACCTAGAACAATTAAATGGTCCCTATCCGAAAGTCTATTGGAGACCGACTGGATAGCGGAAAAGGAGGTTCCAATAAATAGGAACTTCCGACAAGGGGAGAATTTAGGAACAAGTAAAATAAGTAAAACTACCATTAAATGATAGGTTCACACAAAGGTATTCAACATCGTTGCATTCCTTGAAAGCTAATAATTCTGACGTGAGGTTGGAGTCAACCGCAATGAGGACCCGCCACCTCGCCTAGAAGGCCGATCAAGCCTGTACGTTGTGTACACAGCTGAAAAAACTTCGGAGCCTAGGATCTCCGGCTTTAACAAGGTTTCTGTGAACACAATCACCAGGGATGCAAAGGAAACACTATCAGAAAACAATTTAGGAAGCTTACTACGTAAGCCAATTGCATTCTGATAGGAAAGAAGGAGACAATTTTTTTGTTTTTGTATAATTTCTACAGGCCGTCTCTTCATTTTCTTAGCTTCAGAAATCGGCAGAGCACATTGTGTTAAAGACCTCATCAGGGACATTTAATTTGAAAGATGAAATATACCTAGCATAAGAAAAATTAAATTGTCCCACCTTAATTTTATCGGACATGGTTCTGTCTTGAATATAGCCAGTAACATCTTCAGATTTTGAGATGGGTGAATCCGAGAGACAAATATCTGCCTCGTTGGTGGTATTGCAATTAGGGCTTTTGGCAACACAGATTGGTTGGCTGTATTACCAATTTCGGTCGGTAATCCAGCCCTTTCACCCTGGGGAGCATTCGGGACGGGAATCTGAGGGGTCGTTAATTTTGATTTTTCTTTTCTCGCACCCGACCTCAATACCATTGAAGTTAGATATATTGGGGTCGAGGGCTGTGCCGAAGGAATAAGCTGTTGAGAACCTGCGTCGAGTTGCAGCACAGCGGCCAAATGCGGTGTGCAAACCGTGGTTTTTTTTTAGCTTTGGGGACTCGTTTAATAGCTTTAGGCCATCAAACTGGGAATCCAGCCCCATGAGCACCTCATTAGTTTTACGAAAACTAACAAGTAGCTCTTTGAAACCATTTTGAAACTATTTCCCTTTCAACATCGCATTAAGCTTCACAGCAATAGCGCAGTCCTTTTGTGCTTTTAATAATTTCGGCCGCCCGGCCTGTGCAATCAATGCACTTGGCGTGCACAACATTATCACAAAGCCAGCAACTGGTAATAGTAATGACCCTATTAGGAATAACCTTTCGGCAGGTTTTTTTTGAGCAGACAATATTGTAGGATATTTTAGTGACTTACCACTGTACCAATCAGAAGTTAAGACAAAATAAGAGTAGTTACGTTCTCTAAGAGAGAGAGAGAGAGCGAGCAATAGAGCGAGCTGTAATGTCGGCGTAACGGATAAAGCACAAAGAGGAATGAAAAAATAAAAGTAAGCAATCGCCGTACCAAAAATAATTTGCAATTAATATAGTTATTAATACACAAAAACAGCTGCATGCACATGCGAAGCGAAACGGAGAATTATTATTGTCACAAGATAGAAGTTTTAAATAAAACCCCGGTGGTTTATAGCAAGGAATTAACACAAATACAAGGAGCAGAACAAACACACGACCGTTCACTTTGAAAGAGAAACGAATGTTTTATTATTTTAATTTGTTTCCATTAATTTTCCGATCATTCCTATGGCAGCTATAAGATATAGCGGTCCGATTTTCATTAAATTTTAATGTATAGCTATAATACAATTAAAGAGTCATATATTTAATTTGAGCCCAATATCTTCAAAAATAGCGAAAATATTACATTTTTGCCCTATGGCTATTATGACACCTATGAGATATAGTGGTCCGATTCCGGCTGTTCCGACAAATATATTAGGTGCAATAGAAAGAAGACTATCTGCAATATTTTATTCAGCTAGTTAGACAACTAAGATCGTATATAATTATCGTATATAATTATCGGTGGTCTTTAAAATATTTATTTAATTTATTCATTTCCGAACAAAAACATTAAAAATAACTATATTGTCCAACTACGCCGATTTTTCACAAAATACTGGAGCTTACAATATCATATTCAGAGTGACCGTATATACATTTCGAGTCAAATTGGTTCCTAAATTCAAAATTACTTCAAATCCAGATCCTACGTTTCGAATTAATTGCCCAAATTAAATATATATATATGCGCTACACACAGTCCAGTGGTCTGTCACATTCCAGTGCTCCATTCCCCACATTCCAGTGTTTCGATTCCACAAATTTCAGTGACTCCATTCTACACACTCCAGTGTTTAATTCCTGTGTTCCTGTGTAAAGTGGGAAAGCTACAGTCGAGTGTGACCGACTGTGAAATACCCGGTACCCAAAGCATTGTGGGTGAAATAGCACATGAACATGGAAAAAAGAAAATGTTGACAAATGAGAACCAATGTTGCTAGAGACATGTTGAGCAACATCTAAAACAGACAAATGTTTGTGATAGTTCAGCGTGGGCCGGGACTCGTCCCAAGAATTTATTTGGGACAGGTGTTGTTGCTGAAAGAGATTCCGACCCGGTCCCAGATGAGAACACTAGAGAATTATGCCGTAAATGTATATCTTAGGTTGGTTTATAAACGTATTAAGTACAGAGATGGAAAGAATCACGCCGGAACAGTGAGTCGAGATGCCGGGATGCCGGGTGTGGGGTCGTCGTCCGTGGCCAGTGCCGGAGTATGGGCGCTGTCGTGGCTTCGCTGCCGGGGTTGGACCTGACCCGGTGGTTGGGGCGCTTCCTGTGGGCGAGATAGAGAGAGTTGGACCCGCAAGTTTACCCTGAATGTTGCCCCGAAAGTATGCTCCAGAGAGCTAGTGCTGACGACGGCTTGCCTGTCTTTGCAGCGCAGGGCGTTTTGGAGACTCTGAAGTCTACCAGTTGCGGGAGGGTTTGTGGAGACTCTAAAATCTACTAGTTGCGAGAGGTTTGTGGAGATTCTAAACTCTACTAGTTGCGAGAGGTTTGTGGAGGCTATTAAAGTCGACCAATTGCGAGAAGTTTGTGGAGGCTATTAAAGTCTACCAACTGCGAGAAATTTGTGGAGATTCTAAAATCTACCAGTTGTGAGAAGTTTGTGGAGGCTATTAAAGTCTACCAAGTGCGAGAAATTTGTGGAGATTCTGTTACGTACGCCGGTTAGGGCCGACGTGAGTCATTTGGTTAACGCGGAAGAAAATCAAGAAAGCCAATGCACTAATGCTCTAGAAAATCAACACGGGCAAGATTGCACAAAAATTTGGCTCTGGCAGATGACACCGCCTAAACTCACCAAATTGGGCCATGCAATCACCTGCAACCCAGCACTGCAGATTTTGCTGAACTAGCAAACATTAGAACAAAGACGACCCAAATATAACCCCAGCCAATAGGCGATAAGAGGGGAATGGATGACACTAGGTGAGAACACTTTTGTGTTCCATTCCGAAGATTCCTAGGCAATTCTTGGCGCAGTCTTTGGATATAAAAGATCCCAATATAGCCGTACAACAACTCCAATCTTCAAAATCAAAAAAACCTGAAGGACGCCTCTGATAGCCAAGAGATCAAACAAGTCATCGAGGAACATCGGTCAACTTGAAGGAGCAACCAATTCA
>VNKF01009685.1:0-13902 GCA_008044355.1 Drosophila lacteicornis
ACGGAGTTTTTATTGCGCTTCTATTTTTTTCAGTTTTAATAAAAAAAAAAAAGTCTTTTTTAATCCAAATTTCAGATATAAAGTGAGAAAAATATACCATATTTCGCCAAGTTCCAGACAATAATAAGAGGCGGTATTCAAAAAAAAAAAAAAAAACATTGCTATAACTGTGCGCATTTTGAGATATTGTTTCTTTTTTATACCAACACATGCTCCAAAAACATTTTTTTATACCCTGGAGAGGTTCCAACGCGAACTAGTCTCTCAGTTTTTGAGCTATCGAGCTGAAATATTCAGCGTCTTATTTCTTTAGCACGCAGTATATATGTCGGAACGGCCGAAATCGGACTACTATATCCGAAAGCTGCTATTGGAATGATGCCGAAGATAATGTAAAAAAAATTTTAGCTTCTCTGTTTTTAAACGTATTTCTATACATTTTGAGATATAGCAGTTTTTTATGGTTCTAGAATTACGGTTTTCATTTTTTTAAGATCGGATAACTATATTATATAGCTGCCATAGAAGCGATCGGTCGATTTATATGAAAATGTAAAATTCTACATGTATAATGTAAAATTTTACAAATTCGATATTTTTTCAACATTACTAAAATGGTTCGATTTTTAATGATCCAATTGCAGACTGCAAGGTTATACCAACTTCGGTTTACCGAAGTTAGGTTTCTTTCTTGTTTTTACTTATTTTTCCTTTGAGCAGGGACTATATAGTAAATATCACTGTGGACGGCAGTCCACGTAGTGACGATGAGCACCGAGACTGTGGTGCGCAAGGAGACTACTATATACAGCCGTAGAATTGAAAATCTGCTACCATAGTCCGATCAGAACCATTTATATCTTGATCGAAAGGTATTGTAAACCTCTTTGAAACTGCATACTAAGATTTTTCAAAAACGGATTAGTTTAGGAGAAATGGGAGTGAAAGNGCGAAACTGAAAATTTTGAAAATTGGAGCTATTGGGGCCGGTTGAGCAAAAATCCCAAAATTTTTAATGTTGTTGTGGTCTAGCTTTAAATACGCGTCGAATGACACCTCGATCATCCTGAAAAGCCAGATTTCCCGCGCCCATAACTTCTAAACGACTAAAGCTACAGAAACGTGCTATATGTCGTTGGAATGGTATTTTGAAATGATAATAGCATTGCCTTGACATAATTTATCTAAATATAATATTTAAGAATTAAGCTGAAAAATTTAAAAAGGCAAAACAGGCAGCGTGCCGATTTTGAAACTAATTAAAAACTTGTTAAATATTTTTGTTTAAATAACTATTAATCGTCACAAAATTTGGTATCAGACATTTTTTGAGTTGGATGTGCCATCGTCACTTTAATCTCACCTCGTTAAGAGGTTTTTTTATTTGATATAGTATAATATAGTAATAGAATATATTAATTTTTAACAAATGTTCTCATTATTATAAGCTGCATGCGCAATATGGAAGTTATATATCCACCCTCGCTAGAGTTCCATATCTGGCAAGCTTTACTTAGACGTACCGCTCAAAAGCTCCAATGGCATAATCAAACCAAAGAAGAAATTTACTGGACGGCTGCTGAAAGCGTCTCGCTTACGGCCGGCGACAAAAAAAAACTAATTTAAATTTTTATGTATTGGAACAAGGCAACATATGATAAACAGGTGTAAAAGACAACTAACAGTTGATCCAATCCTGCGGCGAAAGATCTTTGGCAGCGGTGATCGGCTGGAAATAATTAGCTTTTAAATTGTTATTTCGTCAATGACTTCTTTTGCATATTTGTTGTTTTTCTTTGCTTTATGTTTTTATTTTATTTAATTTACTCTTAGCTTTTCGTTATTTTTATTTCATGTTGGGGGATCGAAGTTTAAACTGCGGGATTACACTTTACATTGCACATTCACTTTTAGTTTGTTCTTTTCATTACTTGTTCTTTCTTTTCACTTATATATTTTGGTTTTTACTATTATATTTTTTTTTGTATTAGGTTTATTTGATTTTTATTTTTGTTCACCAGTTCTGCTCCGCAACATTGTTCTCTTTTTCTTGGGTCATTCTTCTGCTACTTTTTCGAGCTTTTAAAAAAAAAAAAAACGAACTTAGAAAAATTAAGATTTTATATATTTGCCATAACGGCTGATTACGTCCTTAGATTTAGGCCATTGCCGCTATTGACATCTTAGCGTGTAGACGCCTAAGCTTTTCCACTGTGACTTTCTTAAATACTGGTAGACATCGGCGCCTCTACACTTTTGGCGTGCGAGTCTCTGACTTTGGACCTCGTTCACACTGAACGTGTGCGTTATCTCTGCTAAGTTGTGCAATATCTTTGGACAATGTTCGCTGCTTTACGCTGGCGGCTGCTCCAGGTGCCAAGCCCCTGAATTAATCACAAAAAGAAAATATCGCAGAGCAAAAAAAAATAAATATCAATTAGCAGTCCCGTTATGCTGGATGCGACGAAGAAATAATTACCCTGAATTTGGGATCTTGGCATCTGCTAACTGAATATGCTCTTCCACGGTCTCAGCTAGAATTTAGCTGTTTATCGCTATTTAAATCAAATAACCGGCTTAAATTGTGCTTTCCATTTTCTCTACTGATACTCACAATTTGGTCAGATTGCCGGTTGTCGGTCGGCAACGTTGCAGTAGTCTATAAATAATAACTATCAACGGGAGACAACTGAGCTGGATGGCGGTCAAAGTGGAAAAGACTGAGCTGGGCGCGTGGATTTGGCCGTTGGCCGGTAGGGTCGCTGAGCCTATAGATACGTCGGAGTATCAATACCTTCTTGAGATTCTGTGGCGTTGCAGCCAGTGCGCTTTCTCGGTTGTAATATCTTTTCACCGTGCCTCGATCTGGACTGCCTTAACATTGCGAATTGCCTTCTTATATAGCTGACATTGGTGTACATCCTCTTCCTTACAGTATTCGCCAAAGACCATATATTTGTCCTTCTCGTATACCTTGTCACACCGAGACTTCCCATTAACAGATCTCTGTTAGGCTAACCGCAACATACAGAAACCCGAATGAGAATGATAATAAAGGAACAATAATAATACCAGGAATAAGAACAACGCGCAGCGTTCAGTTTAAGAAGCCAAGTATTGCTGATAATACCAGGAATAAGAACATCGCGCAGCGTTCAATTTCAGAAGCCTTTAATTCCAAATAATAATGTAATTCCAATTAATCCTTATTTAACTAACTTAATGCTTTAAAAACAGAAATAAGGTTCCGACAGCTGTATCAGACAGGGGAAAACTTTTTTTGCACTTTAATATCCACGAGTACTAGTTGGATATATAAGCTAAACAGGGAGGAATTACTGTGTTGGATTTCCCGACATATAAACAAAAACAATTCCGGGAATCCACCCCAATTTAAACCAAGACCAGGATACATCCGGTTATAATAGCCAGGCCACAATCACCTGACTATTCAAGAATAGCGTCTAAGGTAGGGGAATGGAGTTTCTGGTTTGATGGGAAAATCAACTTGAGTTTTTTGAGCAGGTGGAGTGGTCATCGGAGACGTACGGTCTTGAGTTATTCTCGAATTACTTCAGGGAATAGCCTTGAAATGGTACGTGACGAACAACCAACACTGGACCACATGTGCAGCGTTTACGACCAGTTATTAGGTCTATTTCTTACAGCAGGGCTACTTTAATCACCTTCGGGAGGAAGTGATACAGCGCAGACAGCGACTGGGAGAACCCTTTTAGGAATTTATTGTGGAGATGCAGATTCTGATGAGGCCGTTAAAATTGTCAACATAGGCGCAACTGGAAAGGATATATGATAGCAGCGTTCCAGATCTCCGGGCGTTCGCCAAGCCATCCCAATTCTTCATCTTGAATGGATTGATGGGGTCAGCGGATGAGCTATAGGAACTGGACCACGATGGGGATTACAGTCCAGTTCGGGCCACGCCCGACTACAGTCCTCATTGAATCATCGCAGCGACCCTCCGAGGACTACCAGGCCGCAGCCTCGGCAAACAAACTCTTTCAGCCAACCGCAGGAGGCACAACAGGGGTGGAGACTTACGGACAACGGACCCCCACAAAGGATACAGGATCCCTCCAATTCATGTGGAAATTGCGGACAAGCGGGACACTGGAAATGATAGTGTCGTCAGCGCACCGTAATTTTCTGCTGGAGATGTGGGATGGTCGGACGCAGAACAACAAACTATATGGGAAACGGACCCTGACTCCCGCCATCCGAAGCACGGAAGGAGTCGTCAAACTTGGCTCCCCAATAAATCAGAAGGAACTTCGAGATGAGGGCTCCTATTTGGCACAGTTAAATTAGGAGGTAAATTCTATAAGTCAGTGATCGACACAAGAGCCACCAGCAGTTTCGTCAGTGAAGAGTTAGTAGCGATCTTGGGTTCTGGGGGAAATCTGACGCCTACATGGAGCCCTTTGAGATTCGCGGATGGGCGAGCGGGCGAAATAAGCCACCAGCTCGAGGTGACACTGGAGTTTAGGAGCCGGCAGATCAGAACAGTACTGTTCGTTATGTCAGGGATCATCGATGATCTAGTCCTGGGTTACAATATATTGAAGGATCTGGTGGCAGAATTAAGTTGCGCAGGGCATACAATATCGCGGATAAAGGAACCTAGCAGAAACAAGAACCTGAACAGTAACGAAGCCCCAGAGGAACGGTTAAATATGGCAGCTGAAACGCCAATAACTGACCAGTTTATGGACACATTTCTAAGAAGAGAATTAGAAATGTTCGAGGAACCAAAGAAGTATCCAACATTGCTGAGCACAAGATAGATGAAGGATTCTCGACCCCTGAAACAAAAATGTTTCCCCAGAAATCCAGCGATGACAGCCACCATTGACAAAGAGATTGATGAACTACTTAAACAAGGCTGTATTGAGCCTTCGAGTAGCCCTCATAGCGCCCCAATCGTCATGGTACAGAAGAGGACGGGCAAATGGAGGTTTTGCGTCAAATCTATCCCAGACGCATACCCCTTGCCGAGGATTCACCACATCTTGGATCAGTTAAAGCAGGCCAAATACATCAGTAGTTTGGACTTAAAAAGTGGATACTGGCAGATACCTATTGAGGAGTCAAGTAAACCATTAACTGTGTTTACAGTCCGGGGACGGGGTCTGTATCAGTGGAAAGTTATGCCTTTCGGGTGGCATTTAGGACCGGCAACGTTTTAGCGAGCACTAGACAGCGTTATCGGGACTGATATGGAACCACATGCCTTTCCATATTCGGATGACATCATCGTCATCGGACGCCCCCTGGTAGATGAAATAGGGGTCCAGGACGAACACATGACAACATGAAAATGAGTTAGGGTATTTGGTGTTTTTTAAAAATCGCGCCAAGATAGGTATTTTCGATAGAAGCCAGCTAAGCCACTGAAAAAAAAAAACAAAAGCTTTTAGCGCGAATTCAGAATTACTATTAATACTGAGGCTATAAAGCGGCTGATTGTTGAACATGCGACCTCTTTTCTGAAATTGGCATCCAGGTGTTAAATTTAAATTCCTAAGTGGTATTTAATTCTTTGCTACAAGTGATTAATTACATAATTAAAATATAATTAACTGGAAACAAACTTTTAAGTGCTGGTATCGGGATAATCCCTAACAACGGCATCGAGACTGTGAAAATTCAGGGACGGCGATCTAAACCCACAAAAATAAGCATTTATTTATTGGCAGCAGAGGTCTGTTATCGAACAAAGTGGTTTTTAAAAAATAATGTAGGTTTTTGGGGGTTCTAGATGGCATGACGGCAGGTCCCAGAAGTACACCAGAAGGTTAACCAAAATCGATACATCTAATTACATCACATCGGGCGCAGAGATCAGGAGCTTATATACATACATAACTACCCAGCTCAGATCAGGCGGTCTTATAGTACACCTGGAGAAATTTTCGGACATTGATGATCTTTTTGCATTTGTTTGCATTTTTTTTGCATTGCATTTTTGCACCGCAATCGTCATCTCAGTTTTTTTGTTAACTGTACTCTTCGAAGTTCATGTGGTCTACAGTTATTTTTACAAATGACACCGCATGAAAGAAAAAACACCGCATGGATAAAAACGAGTATAAAGATATGCAATGCTTGGTAGTGGATCAAGGCGGAAAATATTATTTAATCCTCAGATCGATCTATGCCTGGCATAGATCTGGCATAGGAGGCCTCCATCACTTGCAACAACTGAGTGAGTCATTATAAACAATTGTATTTGTGGACATATTTAAGTATTCTTTAGCTATTTGCCAACCATTATATACGGTTATTATTGTTTTGTCTTGGCGACTTCTTTCGTTTGCTGAGCAGCAATTGAATGCTGACCTGCGACAATAATTTTTTTATTGCTTTCGAAACTTCCAATGTGAATTTGAATAAGAGCAAAGAAGAAACCAAAACAAAACAGTAGCCGCAATGTGTTATATGAAAAGAAATTAGAGAAAAAAATCTACAGAAAAAAAATGCAACTTATAATTATACGAACTGAAAAATAAGATAAAAATCAAAGCAACCGTTTAAATTCGCAAAAGAAAAAAAATTTATTTTTAATATTTAGTTTTTGTTTTGTATTCTTTACCAAGATTATGATTTAAATTTTAGCTTTTTATATTATTTTTATATTTTTTTTATTATAATAAGAAATGTTTTGGTGATCATTTGTGAAACGACTCTATGACTTAAACTTATTGTAGGCTATTAATACAACAACAACTACTATAACCTTATAGAAAAATTTTAACGAATATGAAACGTTACTACAGTAACGGCGGAAAAAGCAACAGGAACAACTACACCAATATCGACCAATATCGCGGAAACGACTGCGATGTCATCGACTGCAGCGCCAAATACAATAACAACAAAAACTGTAAGCTCCAAAGCCAATATTGGCAATATTCAACAGGGGGCCCCGGCCATACAGACCGGCATGGATTGCTACATCCAAATCAAGCGTAAGCTTAGCCCGCAGAATAGCGCGGTCGTTCAAGGAGGTGTTCAAGGAGACAATGATCAACCTGGGAGATCTAACAGCTACAGATTTGCCTTTTTAGGGGATGATCAACCGGAACTGGGTCAAGAGACCCAAAAGAAATCAAAGCCCCCACCAATCTACATAAGGAAGAAAAGCTCCAACGCCCTGGTCAACAAAATTGTTGCGCTGGTCGGGGACGGAAATTTTCATGTTGTTCTGCTTACTAAAGGGATTATTCACAAGGGAAGGACGTACAACCCAACAAATTCAAAACTAATCAACAAACTGAACAGCTTGTCCTGGAAAAGAGGCGTCTGCGTCGTGCTTGGCAAACCAACAGATCGCCATCTTCAGATCAACGTCTTAACCAAGTCACTTGCTTACTAAACCGAGCTCTGAAATAAAACGCTGAAAAGGCAAAACTACTGTGCATCGAAAAACTTTCGCAACTAGTACAAAGCATCCTTTGTGGAGGGCTCACCCAAATCTAAGATCTCGAATCGAAACAGTCACTCCGATAAGAAACTCATCAGGTTGCTGGGCCCGCAGCGACGAAAATAGAGCCGAAACATTTGCTTCACATCTCCGAAGTGTCTTCCAGCCCAACCAGGCCTGTAGTCCATTTGCCCTACCACAAACCGAAACTAATACTATGTCTTTACCAACATTGTTTCAGCCGAATGAGATCCCAAAAGTCATTGGGGTACTGAAACCAAAAAAGGCTACCCGGAAAAGACCACACAATCCCGTCATCCTACAGTCCAATAAGTTTATTATCGGGTCTGTCCAAACTGTTTGAGAAATGCCTTCTAACACACATAATACCATACCTGGAAGCACACAATGGCTCATCCCGGCTCATCAATTTGGCTTCCTTCGAAACCGTGGCACAATCGAACAAGTCAACCGAATAACATCAGACATACGCACAGCCTTCGAGCATCGGGAATACGGCAGAGCAGTATTTTTCGATGTATCTCAAGGTTTCGACCGAGTCTGATTAAATGACCTCACTATCGAAGCCGGAGTTACACAAGGAAGCGCACTTGGGCCTACCATGTTCGTCCTTTACACAGCGGATATACCTACGAACGAGTGGCTAAGAACATCCACGTTCGCTGGCGACGCTGCGATCCTAAGTCGCTCGAAGTGCCCAACCCGAGCAACAACCCAACTAGCAAGTCACCTCATGGTAGTTGAGAAGTGGCTATCTGACTGGCGTATTAAAATAAACGAACAAAAATGTAAACACATAACTTTTACTCTCAACAGGCAAACATGCTTCCCAGTATCCTTAAATAGTACGCAGATTCCCCAATTCAACGAAGTAACGTATCTCGGCGTCCACCTCGACAGACGACTAACCTGGCGAAGGCACATCGAATGCAAGAAACTACATTTAAAACTAAAAGCCAGCAGCCTCCACTAGATTTTTAACGCCCGATCGCCACTGCGTCTGGACTACAAGGTCCTGCTCTACAACTCCATGCTAAAGCCTATCTGGACATATGGCTCCCAGCTGTGGGGAAACGCGAGTAGCAGCAACATCATACAGCGCGCGCAATCAAAAATCCTGAGAACTATCACTTGGTCACCATGTTATAATCGCAACCAAAACATCCATACGAATCTCGGCATTCTTGCAGTAAAAATTAAAATAGACAAGCAAAAGACGACCGACACTAAAAAAACTTACTGTGCCCTAATCATCTGGCAAAAGGCTTGAATCGGGTTTCCAGCAGAACCCGCCGACAACGAAACGACCTTCTAACCCAGAAATAATTTTCTGGGCCATATAACTCTGTGCCAGTCATATGACTGTTAGTTAGGTTATTAATATAAGACTTGACCCACTTATGCTCATAATTCAATTGCTCACTTTTTAACTATTCATTGATCAGTTGCCCATATATTAAATGCTCATAAACAGACCATTGAGCCCTGAATTTCACCCACTAAAAAAATTAATGTTACACATTAGTCTTTGTTAAAGTTTTGTTTAAATATTTTTATTTTATTTGATTTAATTAGTATCCTGAGGCTACAAGTATAATAGTCAGTCACAGAAGATTAACATCATACTCGTACATTAATAGCGATATCTTAATATTAACATGAATGAATTACTTGACTTATTGAATTAATAATTTAGGAGTGTATATTTAATTGTTTTATATATTTAAGGTGTTTCAAGTTTGCATGATTTATTAATTTATATGTGTGTGCTAAGATAAGTTTTTACTTTCTTTGTTAATTGTAATGTACCTCTAACTGACTTAAGTGGGTTAGGTAGATGGTTACATAGTTTAATAACGTAAACGAAGAATTGTCTATCAGAGCTTCCAAGTCTTGTGCGCATACTAATATTGTTCGTCTGTTGCAAGGACGAAAATCAGATTAGATAAAATAAATATTCAGGTAGCTTCGTTATTATAATTTTTTGGAAAAACAATAAAATCCTGAAATCGATCCAGTTAAAGATTTTTTTTTGCGTTTTTGGTTACGTAATTATTCGTTTCAAATTGGAGACATATCGTGCAACATTGTTGAAATTTAAATTTTGCTGACTAATTCCGTCACAGTTTCCAAATATTTCAAGCCCTTAGTGGCGTAACATTAAATACGTTCTCCAAGCAACTATATTAATGCAATCATTCAAAACACGTGGATGCACATCAGTCAGTACACTCAAGTGGACCTTCGAAACCAAGCACGTGCTTGTTAGGGTTAGTTGTTAATAGGCGCTAAATAAAAATATAGAGTAGTATGCATGTATCGTGTAGCGAGTGCAAGAGTTGTTACATAATCATAAGCTACGGCCAAGTGGCCATCAGAAATACGATCACCCTATTGCGCCTCAGTGCTGACAATATGGGAAGTGCAAGTGGCAGCGAATTCCCAAAGCTTGACAACGCACACAAGAGACACATGCATATACCAACTCCACTCGCAGCGCAGCCGCTAGCCCCTTTTACTTAAAACCAACCCATCTCTTACAAATGAATTTACTAATGATATTCTTTAAAAATAAATACTTTACAATTGGTAAAAGAATGCGAGGAATATAGACTAGTGTCGGGCAACTCGATTGCTATCTTCCATGTGTACTAAGTGGGCTAAGATTAAAGTTTTTAGTTTGGGAATAGTATCTACAGATGAGTTAATTTGGTAGAAATCATTATAATTTGCAAATAATACTCTAAAGGGTTCATGCATTTCTTCCGATGTTCTGCAGTGGTGCAAAAGTAAAGGCAAATAGGATCTAGTGGTTCTACATGGTACGTGGAAATTCATCTGATGCAATAGATCGCTGCTTTCCACTTCACCACGGATCAGGTTATACATAAACACAATAATGCCTAGCATAGTTTTAAGGTTTGCTTAGGAAGGTAGTTTAATTAGAAGAAGTCTACTAGAATAAGATGGCAACCTGAGGTTTGCATCCCAGTTTAAGCCGCGAAGAGCGAAAAGTTAAAAGTTCTTTTGGACTGACTCAATGACGTCCCACTGGGGACTCCAAACTCAAGATCCATATTCTAAAATAGAACAAGCCTACGAAATGTATAAATTCTTCGTGACGTAGAGGTCATCGAATTCCTTCGACCACCGTTTAATAATTCCAAACACACCCCTGGCTTTATTCACAATGCACTAAATATGATCAATAAACTCCAGTTTAGGATCTAGGCGGATACCCAAATCATCAACTAGAGTGATCGTTTCCAGAGAGCAGCAGTTCAGCGTATAAGTTGCAAGCTTGGGAGAGGCACGTTAGAATGACATGAGCTTGCATTTGGAGCCATTAAGGTTTAATTTGTTTGCAGTGCACCGGTTTTGAAAGTTATTAAGATCTGTTTGTAAATCTGACTGGCTAGCGCAGTCCTTATATTGCACGCAAAGCTTAACGTCGTCAGCGTACTCTTGAGTTAGTCAAAACTTTGGGCCAGTCTTTAATAAATAATGTAAAAAGTAAGGAACTAACAAGAAGGTTATGGTTAACGGAGTCAAATGCTTTACTGCAGTATAGATCACATTTGTCTGCAAATTTTGTGGAAACCCACTTATAATAAAAGAAGTGAGCTTCAAAAGGTTTGTTGTCGTTGATCATTGTTTAATAAATCCATGTTGGCATGGAGAAATTACTGATCTACACATTCGCTGCAAATGTGAAATAATTACGTTTTCGAAAAGTTTTGAGATGGCTGACAACTTAGAGATTCCTCTATAGTTCTTAACATCAACTTTGATACTTTTTTTGTGGAGATGAATGACGAATGATTCCTTCCGAATAAGGGGAAATTGGAATGATACTTTAAATATCCAAAATATGGGACCTTTCGTTTAAGCTAGGACTGACGATTAGGTTTGATTCTGGCATGGTATAAGAATAGGTCTGGTTGGAATCGGATGACGAAGAACAAGTAGTTTGAAAAAACTGAGCAAAAAGATCGGCGATTGCCAGATCATTGTTTGCTGTAGTATTTTCAATTGATAGCGAGGAAGGTTGTGTAATTGGCTTACGTTTAGTGTTGACAAAATTATATAATAGTTTTGGGACCTGTGCGAACTGAACCCTACAACGAGTCAGTGTTATAACACTGCGCATTAAGCATGGTGAACTTAGACCGAATCGCTAAATAGCGAGAATGGACAGCTTGAGAACCGTTACCGTAGAGGCCAGTCAACTCTTTACTAAACCAGGAAGGCTTATTTGAGGTAGACGCATATTATAACGGAACACATTCAGTAAAAAAGGAATTCATAGCTTTGTAAAAAATATCCATGGCTCCCACCATGGAAGTGCACATGTAGAGATCGGACCAATCAAACTCAGATATGAAATTATTCAGCCGTCGAAAATCCGTCTTGAGAAAGCAGTGGTCTTTCTTAGCTAGCCGATCAGACTTATTCTAAATAACAGTCTCAATATCGATAGACACATTAAAAGTAGTATGGTATCGATTTTCGGGTTCCATCAAGGGCGGGACCCTAACCAAACTGACTCTTGCAGGATCAGAGACAAAGCAGAGATCGAGTGACTTAAAGAGTTTCGTGTATGGCTGACTTGAGACAACGAAATGTCAAATAAGCTATCAATGAAGTCGTGACGTGCAGTAGTTAGAAGTGTGTTTGAGGATTCATTTGTGGACCAAATAGCTCCAGGTATGTTAAAATCACCTAGAGCAACTAAATGATCCCTATCCGAAAGTCAATTGGAGACCGACTGGATAGCGGAAAGGTGAAATATTAAAATATTAAGTTCCAACAAGGGGGATAAGTAAAACTACCATTAAATTATAGCTTCACGCAAAGGAATTTAACATCGTTGCATTCCTTGAAAGCTAATAATTCTGACGTGAGGGTGGAGTCAACCGCAATGAGGACCCCGCCCCCTCGCCTGGAAGGCCGATCAGGCCTTTAGGTTGTGTACACAGCTGGAAAAATTTCGGAGCTTAGGATCTCCGGCTTTAACCAGATTTCTGTAAACACAATCACCTGGGATGCAAAGGAACACTAGCAGAATACAATTTAGAAAGCTTACTACGTAGGCCTCTTGCATTCTGATAGGAAAGAAGGAGAGAAGTGGTTAGTTTTTTGGAGCGGACGTAGCTGGCACAGTGGTTTTGTCCGGCCTGGGTAGACTAACTCCTACAGGCCGTCTCTTCTTTTTCGTAGCATAGTACTCCTTAACGACAACATACTGAGGCCAGAAATTGACAGAGCACATTGTGTTAAAGAGCTCGTCAGGAACATATATTTTGAAAGATGAAATATCTCCCATTTTATCGGACTGCTTCTGTCTTGAATATAGACAGTAATATCTTCAGATGTTTGAAACGGGTGAATCCGAGAGACAAATATCTGCGTCCTTGGTGGTACTGCAATAAGTGCTTTTGGCAACACAGACTGGTTTTCTGTATTACCAATTTCGGCCGGTAATCCAGGCCTCTCGCCCTGGGGAGCATTCGGAACGCGGATCTGAGGGGTCGTTAATCTTGATTTTGACCCCCCCCCCCNAACTTTATTTTTGCCCCCCCCCCCCCCGCACCCTGTTGCGGCACATTCGGAGGTCGAATCTTCTCTCGCACCCGACTTCAATATCATTGGAGTTAGATATATTGGGGACGGTGGCTGTGTCGAGGGAGTCAGCTGTTGAGAACCTGCGTCGAGATGCAAGGCAGCGGCCAACTGCGGTGTGCAAACCGTGGTTTTCTTTCGCTTTGGAGACTCGTTTAATAGCTTTAGGCCATTAAACTGGGAGTCCAGATCTAGGAGCAACTCATTAGTTTTATAAAAACTAACAAGTAGCTCTTTGAAACCATTTTTGATTTGCCGCATAAAAGCCGTAATTTCCCTTTCAACATCGCGACAAGCTTCACAGCAATAGCGCAATTCTTTTGTGCTTTTAATAATTTCAGCCGCCGGGCCTGTGCAATCAATGCACTTGGCGTGCACAACGTTATCACAAAGCCAGCAACCGATATTAGAGTCATCATTAGAAATAACCTTTTTGCTGGTTTTAAATGAGCAGACAATATTGTAGGACATTTTAGTGACTAACCAATGTACCAATCAGATGCTAAGAGAAAATAAGAGTAGTTATGTGCACTAAGAAGAAGAGAGAGCGAGCAAGAGAGCCAGAGTTAGGGAGCTTAAGCCGTCAAGCTGTAATATCGGCGTAACGGATAAGGCACAAATAGGAATGCAGAAATGAAGATAAGCAATCGCTGTTATTAATTCACAAAACAGCTGCATGCACATGCGAAGTGAAACGGTGAATTGTTATTGAACACAAAATCGTGTCCTGTCTTGTCGACACCGGAGCCAACGTGTCTCTTATGCGTTGGGAAGTGCCTTAGCTGTCATACAGATCGGACGTGTGTATTTTGAGC
>VNKF01009687.1:0-12500 GCA_008044355.1 Drosophila lacteicornis
GACAGACGGACATGGCTAGATCGACTCGGCTGGTGATGCTGATCAGGAATATATATACTTTATGGGGTCATAGATGCCTCCTTCACTGCGTTGCAAACATCTGGTCAAAATTATAATACCCTCTGCAAGGGTATAAAAATCTAAGACATAAGGCTAATGCAGGGAACTTATTATGGAAGAAATAAATCTTCCGCTTCTTGTACAATTTAAATATTACAAATAAGCGTTATGTAAAATGCAACCTTTGGCGTGACCGATACTATTATCACGGCTTAAAACGTGTCTCGTAGCTGTAACTAGCTTAAGTTTCTAGTTAGTTATAGTCTAAGTGCTGCGATGACAGGTGAGTGATGGATTTTGACAGAGATGATTAGCTCCGCCAGCCACGTACCACTCATCCAATCTGATTTTCATAGTTGCTGTTTCGATCGGCTTACTCCTGTGGCTTTGCGTGGGGACTGGAGAGGGATGGGGAGCATGGGGAGGATGGGGAGGAGGGGGAGGACGGGGAGGATGGGGAGGAGGGGCAGGATGGGGAGGATGGGGAGGAAGTGGAGGATGGGAAGGATGGGGAGGATGGAGCGTCCCTAATAATAATACAATCCAACCCCAGTATCCAACCCTGCTCCACAGGGCGATTGTTAAAGGCTTGGCCAAAGACTTGACCGGCGGCCTGATGCTTTCGCACGACACTCTCCGGACGGCGATGGGGGCCTTGCTGGCCGCCTCCAATGGCAGTACGGCGGATGAGGTGCTCGAAGGCATGACCGTGCCTTCCCAGGATGGTCAGCAGGAGATCCCAGATATCATCACTAGTAATAGACCGGACTCTTACCGGTTCGAGAAGAAGACCTTTGTCGGCCTCTATTTGCCACCAGAACGAAAGCCAAGGGATGACTTCGAGGACGCGATGCGCGACATGGGCGTAGATCTGATTTATTCGTATCCGAATGACAGTTTGCCACGACCCACGCTTAGAGGTACGAATGCTTATATATATTTTTTTAAACATCACAGTACTAGTAAAATATTTTTTAGATAATATAATCTAAAATTTATCAAAGAGATTAGATCGAAATGCGTATGTCCGTCTGTCCGTCCGTGTGAAACAACAGATCTCAGAGACTATAAGAGCTAGAGTTACCAAATGCACGCAGATCAAGTTTGTTTTAAAATTTGGCCACGCCCACTTGCGCCCTCAAAAATCATAAGAAACGTAAAATAAGCTATACTCATTATTTTCGGGTTAAAGTTAATAGATGAAATAAATTTACGTTAAATAACGGACGTTTTCTGAAAATTTCAGTAAAATCGGATGATAAACATGCGAGATACTAGCACTAAGGTTAGAATTTTAACACATTCCCCTAAGGCACTGCTTTTGCTGTTGCAAGCTGTAGCCGACAGGTGGCGCATTTGAGCCTTGGCCGTGCTATATAATGGCGCCAGCTGCAGAAGAAATGACAAAAGAATAGAGCAAAAATTGACAAAAAAATCATAATTAATTTTGTGGCGTC
This sequence comes from Drosophila lacteicornis, assembly GCA_008044355.1. Classification (NCBI taxonomy): domain Eukaryota; kingdom Metazoa; phylum Arthropoda; class Insecta; order Diptera; family Drosophilidae; genus Drosophila; species Drosophila lacteicornis. Next base: position 1,518 of record VNKF01009687.1, read on the forward strand.
CTTATAAAATGTATCATTCATATTTAAGTATGACATTAAATTGTTTAGATCGGGAGATAATTCGAGAGGCGATTTATTTTAAGAAGTATCGAAGTAGAGTATGATAATGTATGTACAATTTTAAATAGCCTTTTAGTGTAAAGCACAAATGTTTAGGTACCGGGTATCTCACAGTCGACCACTCTCGACTGTAGCTTTCTTACTTTTTTTTTTAATTTCAGAAAAATTTTATAAGAGTCCTGTTACTATATTTATTTACTAATTAAGTTGAAAACTTCTATCTGCTATCTCGCTTACGCCTTCTCTCGCTTCAGGTAGATAGTCAAGTCCCGAACCATGACTTTGATCTCGAACAATTTAAAGTAAAGCTTTCTTATGTTTCTTCTTATGTTTTGTAATTCTTACTAGTTTTAAAGTCGATTGGAGTTATCTTTTTAGAGATAGAGCTTGATAGAGACAGGTATCTTTGGTACTTGCTTATATTATAAGTAGCTTGACGAACTTTCAGATATTCTCCTCACTGACCGAGATGACAGGATACCTGCGAAACTCCCGCAGCCGGAAGTCTTCGTGGTAACGGCTGCCATCTTTCGGGCCGGTTGGGCGGATTCCGACGACTTTAGCTTGCACAACTATCGGATAAGGGAGTTCAATGTGGACAACCGGCGGAGCAAGTACGTGAACACCATGTACAGCTTGGCCAAACAGCGGCAGGTGGCTGTTCTGCCCGATCTGATGGCCAAGATGCTGCTGTTGCCTCTTAAGAACAGCCAGGTGAAGTTCATGGTTATATTGCCGGATCTGGTTGAGGAGGGGCTGCGGAATCTCGAGGACGAGCTGCAGTACCAGGATCTGCGCAGATTGCTCCGCTTCCAGATGGATGCAAGGAAGTACGATGTTATTTTACCAATAATGGAGATCTTGACTAATGTTGAACTGGCCGGCAAACTGGGCTGGTTGAAAATCACACAAATCTTCGATCCCAAGCAAGCGGATCTCAGCCGGATGTCGCGCAGCCGCCCCAGTGCCTATGTGAGACGGTTCCAGCACGTCACCAAACTATTAATCAACGGGAAAGGAATCAATTTACATGTGGATTACGTAGACCCTATGTCGAGTAAATATCCAATTTAGCCCCGAATATTTTTGGGGTTCCGCTCCTAAGATAAAACGAAATGAAATGATTCCGTTCAACTGTAATCGGAGAGATAAATTGCGAAGCTAAAGAAAAACCTTTCTCGTTCGCTACTAAGTTGTTGTTGCTGCTTTGCTTGTACCTTGCAGGCAAATACTAAAAAAAAAAGAGCGAGAAAGAGTTGTATTAAGGCAATTAAGAAGTCTACAAGTTACAGTTTGTTAAATCCTTTAGCTTCGGATATATTTAATATTCCCTTATTTCACCGCGAACAAAAAATTTTCAAACTTTAACTTAAAAATACATTTTGTAATTTCTTCATTGCAGAGCCCACCAGAAATGATCCAGGACCTGCCGAACATTTCTACGCCACACACCCTTTTTTCTTCGCTCTCCTCGACGAGGAGCAGATCTACGCCACAGGCCGCTATGGAGACTTTCCAGCTGATCCGGATCCGGATCGCCTTTAATGTTCGTTCAGAAGCAATGAGAATGTTCAGATATAAAACTGCAAGCATGCTGTAAGCATTATCATTTATCAGAAATAAATCTAGGTTCTTAACCTCTGATAGTATAAAATATGTATTAATTATTAGCAGGTAATGATCTACAGTTAAACGCTTACAACTAATTTTTGGCATTCATAATCTATGTTTTAAATATTACTCGACTCTTCAAGATGGCGTGATTTCTTAAGCAGACTTAACAACGTACTAACTTAATCAGTTATCGGTAATTAAATATGATACAGTGGAGCCTATACCTGCTCCCTCTTGATGGCACCGATGAGGTAGTCAATAGAGAAGTTGCTTCTCACATTCTCCTCTCTGACGATCCGGGGCGACGGCTGGGCGTGGTCCTCCCCCTTGACCAGCAGTTTCAGGTGATTCAGATAGACCTTGGCCCGCAGGCTCTGCTCGGCGATCCTCAGGTGGTCGCTGACGTACTCCTTGTACTGCTGCTCGATCTGCAGGTCATCGAACTTCTTCTTCCGCCGGCTCATCCGGCAGGCGATGGTGTTCTTGTTCCGGCGCTCCTGATCCTTCGGCGAGCGCTCCTTCTTGGGGAACTTTCGCACCATGTTCACGTGGTACTTGCAGATATCCTTGATGGTGTCGACGCTGATCCGGCTGGGCGGCGAGCTGTGGGATGCCAGCGAGAAGCCCGAGGACACGGATGCGGAAGACGAAGCAAGGCGCCGTCGCTTGGGTAGAGACAGGAACTCGGTCTCCTGGTCTCCGTCGCTGGAGCACAAGCTGAAGGACAGCTCCTCCTCCTCGACGGAGGCACTGCGACTGCCGGAGCTGCCGCAGGGCGTGTGGCTGCGGGATATGAGCTCCTCCTTTATCAGCAATGCCACCTTCCCTACGTCGCGGCCCACATCGAACTTCTTGTGGCGATAGATCTGATGGCTGATCGACTGCATGTTGTCTTCTCGAAGTCTCTGGATCGACTGATGGACCTGGTGGGTGGTGCAGCCGCTTATAAGCCCTTATCTCACCCGTGCCCCACACCTTATGTTTATGGCCTTGTTTACATTACAGTAGTCCAAGTCGCCATTTTTCCTTTTTGCAAAACGAAAACAAAATCATAAACGCCTTCGATTTGCCTGCGCACGCGCACACGGCGCACCGTCTCTCTCGCACTCGTACGTCCTTACCTACGCCCACCCGCTGACCTCCGACCCGTTGTGCGTGTCTGCATCATGTTTGTTCCTGTCCATCGGCGCAGCATGTGGCCATAGTGCGGTCATTCAATTCGTGTTTGTCTTGTTCAATCGGTCTCCGTATCGGAATACCATAAATTTGCGGCTGCAATTCCTCTTTTGTTCTCTAAGATCTATTTGTCCCAAAATCTTTTCAGTTCCTGGAATCGGAAATCGCTTTTTGTCTAATACCGCTGATAAGGTGTCTGGTGTGGGTTGCAAAAGGTTGCATTCCTTCAGGGATATACTGATAAGTTCTGGTTCTGGATCTCTTGTGCCAGGTCTTCTCAATTCTCGACTACAAATGAGATAAGAGGAGCCAGAGAAGTAATCTCCAAGATAATACCAAAAAGGTTGCTTGACCAAGTGATTACCTAGGGGGGTTGCAAAAATATAACAGCTAAGAACAGACGTAATAGTCCTGAAGCAATAAGTAATCTTATAACCAAGTGCCTTCTTTAATTTTTGCTTATAAAATTCATTGTTAAACAAATTATCCGTACCTGGCCCAGGTAAAAAAAAAATGTTTAATGAAATATTGACAAACATTATAAATATATTGCATGATTCGAATGATACAATAATTATCAATTACTAATTCTAGAACCTAGATAATTAGAAATACCTAAAAACTTTAAGCCTTATCTGAGTCATTTTAATGCAAGTTTGTATTCCCTTTTGAAGCTAATTTGGTAAACAAATAAAAGGAAGAAGATAAGGCGTAAATGTTGAAAGAATTTTAAGTGCAATATCTCATTTGCATTGTGAATCAATAGATGTTGACTTGGTCATGGTTGATTTAAAATGCTTTATAGGGACTTTCATTCGGCGCGAATGGAAGAAACTTGTTTGCAAAATAAATAAATATTCTCTTCTAGAATAGAAATAGATAGAGAAATCTTCAAAATTCTTCTTGCTCTCTGTTTCGATTTGCATTTAAAATTTACTGAAAAAACTGGTTTGCATAATAGATATTTATTAAAATATAGTTTATTGCTAAGTTTTCCGAATATTTAAAGTTCTTTGACGATCAAGAACCTGATTTGAAGCTTGTAATGGTTATGCTATTAATTAATAGAGCGTAAAAATAACTTGTTTGCCAAATGAATACATATGTATATACATATATTCTAATATATTTGTACAACAAAAAAATATTGACAAATCATATTCAATTTTCTGGCCTTCTGTGGAAATATCATATAAAATATCGCAGAATTTAGTAATATTTTAATTTATTTTTGAAATATTTATCAGTGCCTTATTATCGAGAAAAAGACTAATAATAATAATAATAATAAGAATAATATTAATAAAATATTATATTTAAATTAGTATCGTGGAAGTAAAAGAAAATGCAATATGACAATAGAGCTTTTGTTAAAATTAAAACTAAAATCAGATTCAAAACATGAATTTGAACATTTTGTGTGACAAAAAATATGTTATTTCTGAGAGTATAGAAATACATAAAGCATTTAGTTTACTTCTTAATTTGGTAAACAACCTTTTCTTTTTCCTTTAGTTATTTTCTTGATTTACAAATTTGCGGAGGAACTTTGTTTGGGCTAGAAACCATGAAGACCTTAGTTTACTTTTTCAAAAAGGAGCCATCGTTTCCAAGCAGACCTATCATCTCTGCCACTGCATCATTGAATAACTTTAAGACCTGGAAAACAGACATAACTCCTTATCTCAGTGGACTAACATTTATTGAGAAAAAGAAAGGTTAGAAGTGAAGGAGTGCGATCTATTAATTCAATTTTGTTACAAGTTGATGTTAAAAACTGACGCGTAGATTTATATTTAAAATTAGTTGGCAGACTTCCCTATTAGTGTGTGACTATGTTTCACCGATAATGCAAGGAATCAAAGTGCCGGGGCCACCTTATTGAGTGACCTGTTTTAATTACAAGGCTGGGATGCGATCGGGACCAAGATCTGGGAACTGGCACTCGCTCACGTGTCACCAAAGCGACCAAAGACGACGGAAGCATCATCGGACGGACAGCTGCCGGTAGCGGTAGTCGAAGTCGTACCGGGTCGGACCGGGTCGGAATGGGTCGAGCTTAGCAAACTCAAATGGCTGGGTGGCATCAGCTTCACGACTCTCCGAGGGAATTTAATAATGTCGTTTGTATTTCGCTGCTGACTTTTGCATTTGCTTTGTTTTCTACAACTGACGTCGCCGACGTCGTCGTCTTCGTCATTAGTTTCCAGCTATTTTTGTCTCCCGCCCCTCGTGCCGCCCCCAAAAATCCCTATTATTATTTGTTAATGCTGCGCATCTGTGTTTGTGTATTGCCTTTTGCCTTTGATTGGTTTTGCTTTGCTTTCTTGCCATAAATAAAAAGCCAGCGCTCGCCAGAGCTCTCAGACGTTGATTAGCACTTGCATCGGCCAGGCCTAATATCCACCCAGCTCTTGGATAATATCACCGATAGCCGGAAATAGGACATAACCCTTGTCTTTATAAAATATACTCTTCTTTCGAAAAATGTGGAGAATATTTTGTGCTTTCGTTTTCATTTCAATTGCCGGCATTAATGCGGCAGAAGATGATGTGGGAGTTGAGTTGCCGCAATACCAATTTAAGCCGGTCCGGGAATTGTGTGAGTTTTCCAATTGCTTAAGTGCGAAATAAGTGAAGTAAATATTAAAGTAGAAAAAATATATTTCTTGCGAAACAATGGTAACTTGTTCTGAGTAAGCTGTTTTCAAAGTTCCAGAACACTTGACATAATGATACTTATAATAAGATTAATGGAGCATGAAACAATAATGGCATTTTCATCCAGAATTTACTAATTTAGTTAAAGTTGCTTCCCAATTTTTAAATAAAGTTTTTCCTGTAACTATTTTAAAAGCGAGAATGAAAAAAATTTGGTTTAAAGTTATTAAATTGTTTTTTTTTTATGCGGATCAAGTTTTAAAAAAAGGATCGGATTGCTAATGCCTAATCTTGAAATCATTGTTTTGATATTTTGATAATTAATTAAATAATAATGAAGATTCGTGACTCAAAGGGTTTTTAATATGTTTAACCAAGTGTAAAAATTACTGTAACTGCAATATTAATACTTTTACTTTGTGACAGAAAGTATGCAATATTTTATTGGTCTTTCGTAGATTTTCTTGAACACTTCAGGTTCTAACTACTTGGTTGGCTTTAGTTAATATGGGGATAAGTAATCTTTAGATTAAAAATTGTGAATTTGTTGATTACATTAACTATAACCCGCACCAAGTTTATTTCAATATCTAGGTAGATCAACCGATACTTCATTAACTTATAATATAAGGAGAGTAGTAATCTTTTTAAAATTATTTTCAATCGTTTGACACTTTAGTAGACCTTGAGATGTTGCCGTAAACTGTGTTAAATTAGGAGCTTTAAATTTTTAAATTTGAGCTACAACGTCATTACGTCTAGATCTGATAGCAGTAATTGTGCGAAGCACGCAATTTTGTGTGAGTTTTATAACAAAGCTTTATCTGCGAGTATCTGACAAGAGTCAAAGTTCCCAAACAAATTGCCTTATTATTTAAAGTGCACTAAAGTTAGATCTTTAACTATAATATAAAGTTACAAATCGTTATTAAACTTCAGGGAATATATTTGTGACCAAAGTTCGAATGGTTAATTAAGTTCAAATTTGGAGAAGAAATATGTATTCAACCAAATGTCTAATGAAACAATTAATATTCTATACACGAAAACAGAATAATAAAATCCGTATGCGGATAGGAAAATTGTAATAAAAATATGAACACATTATAAATATATTTATACATGTGGAAATATTTACATTCTCAATCTACAAAGTACTTATATTGTGATGAGAAAATAAGTTTCTAGTAGGTTTTTTGTTTAAATTGAATTTTGTCAGTTTCCAATAAATAACTCTATCTAATATTTTAATTTCAGTAAACTTATAAATAGAACAATCTTCTTAAGTTGTGTTTATGACTTCTTTACCAATAATAACGTGAATGATATTTAAGATATTTATATAGAGAATCTGTTTGAATAAGCCCCATGTGTCTAGCAGTTATAAATAACTTAATATTTTGTTCTATAATTAACGATGTTAATGATAGAAAACTGTCTATCGGAAAGATTAATATATGAATATAAAAAAAGCATTAGTAATTCATTAAAATTATTTTAAAATAAATAAATCTCTATTGTGTTTTTTTTTTGTTCATATTAGAAAGAAGATGATTAATTTCCTCGTCAAATTCGATTGTCATGCTGATAGGTGATATCTTCAAACCGCTTTTTGCCGAAAATAAACGCTTGAAATAAAAAGCCATTTAAAGTCCCAAACAACAATTGCAATTGTTCCTTTTATACTTTATTTGTTGACCGAGTCAGACATGGCTGTAGATATAAATAAGACATGCTTATGGGAGCATATAAAAATAAATTGTTCAAGAATTGTCAAACGAGTTTGCTGCTTCAGTCTTTTGTGTGGCGATGGCACTTCCGGTGCCGACCTTCTCCCAAGGTTCATGCAGCATTAGCCATGATTACGAGCGAAACGAACTTGATGCGATACGAAACTATTTCAATTAAGTTCAGAAACTATCAGTTTAAACAATAACAAATAGCAAAATCCAATTCAAATCCAAACAACAAATAAATTGCGCATGACGCCGACTACCGAACCGGCTGAATATTCTCGATTAGAAAAATGTCACGTTCTGAGCATAGGCACATCGATCGCGCTTGCACGTTGTGACTAACGCTTATGTTGGAATTACATAGAATTTGTCAAGGTTCTGTACGTATATGCCATAGTAATTATATTCGCTTGACATTCGACAGCTAACGATATTCCAACATGTCGGGAGGGCGACCTGAACATAAACGAGTGCATCAAGCAGGGCCTTCAGCAGATAACGCCACGCATGAAGTACGGCATCAGCGAGCTCAACATCCCGCCCCTCGATCCCTTCGAGATGGGCAAGAGTTCCTACAACTACAATGCCGGCGTGCTCCAGGGACGCATCTCCATGAAGAAGGTGGTCGTGCGCGGCCTGTCTGAGGGTATTGTGGACAAGGTCGACTTTCGGCAGAAGAACGGACGCGTCCGGATGGAGATTCTGTCGCATGTGCCTCAGATTCTGGTTGAGGGCCTCTACAAGGCTGACATTAAGCTAAACGACCTCAAGCTCACACCCAAAGGTGCTTTCAACATTACCATGAGTAAGTTAATACGAAGAACGCGGACTATATCATTATAAAAAGCCATTGAAGCATGTGCATGTATTTCGCATCTTTGGGATCACATTCAAAACAAAAATTGTTCCATTTGTTTCAGCCAATGTCGCCATGAGGGCGAGACCCATGGGAGAACTATACGAGCGTGATGGTCACACCTATCTGCGTCTGACTAAACTGGAGACTGAGCCCAAGATCGGTGACCTGCGCTTCTATGCCACCGGCCTGGTGCCCGATCCCGCTCTGAGTAAGCTCCTACCCCTGCTGCCTATATATATTCCTACTAAATGATTTCTTTCCATTTAGACGATGTCATCCTGGACTTTGTTAATCAGTATTGGCGTCAGCTCTATCAGGCCATGCTCCCCGAGACGTTAGCCACCTGGCAGCCGATGATTCTGAAGTCTACGAATGACTTTTTCGCTGCGTTACCTTTCGATATGCTTGTTACCAAGAATTAAGTTATGTTGGATTATTATTGATACATTTTCTATGTTTCCGTTTGCTCTACTCAAGGCGTTATCATTGTTTTTACTGCAATAAAGATTGACTAACTATATATGTAAGAAAGATTTAGTTTATTCCAGTAGAGCGATATTTAGTTTTTTTTAGATCTAGTTAAAAGTTTCAGCAAAGCCTTTTTTCTAATAAGCAAACAAAATACTCGTTATTATGGCTATTTCGGAAAATATATAATATAACTTTTTTTAAATATAATATAATTTATTTAAAGGCAGCTTATATTTTGTTTTGGAATATTGTACAAAGTAATTACTTATGATTTCTTAATAAGTAAATTGATAAAAGTTCGGCATCTTTAGCTCATAAATATTATTACTATAGTTTTGTAATTAAGCGAAGTAAAACTACACACATTTTGACTCCAAGACACATTTTCCCTAATGCTTAAACATTTATAGTGTTATCTTATCTTATCACTTGTCTACGTACTTTTAGGTCAAACTGACTTAAAATCTAATAGTCTCTGATATGATTGTCAAATATTGTGTCTGTGGGAGGGTTGCGACTTCAAAGTCTGGAGGAATGTGTGTTATAAATATTAGAACACATATTTGCTTAAGTAAAGTCCCTCCCTGTATTAACGGAAACAATTTTGTAAGTTCGACCAATACTTCAGTACAATCGTTGGTTAAATGAACTAAAAGTTATAATGTCAGTTAGGAAAGGCATTAACTCTTTATAACTGCTCTACATTAAATTCAACCAACAACCCACTAGAGTAAAATATACTCATTTTCTGCTGATTACTTTCGAGTACCGTAAAATTAACTTAAAGCAAACCTACAGACCTTTGTATGTGTACAAAATCAATACCTAATACTTACTGTGACGCTTTAGAGGAACTACAAATGATGAATATCCGACAATAGTACTTGTATTAACATATTATAAGTTAGGAAGCCAATTACTGTTAAATCATTAAGATAACTTTAATATATGCCTTTTGAATAGGCACTCATCGAGTCCACTTTAAAAGCAGAGCAAATTTGCGTTTCTGGTTTGGATTGGAGGCAAAGTTCGTGCTATTTTCCCAAGTATTGCCGTGTGACTCACCGAAGAGAAGTTTTTCTTTAGGCTTGATTTGGCAGCCCTTCGAATCTGCCAATTATTTCTGACGATCGAATGTCCAAAATAAAAGCCACCCCTGATTATTAGTATTCATGGTGGGTCGTGGGTAGTTATTAAAAGAATTTATGGCAAATCATCGTTGTCATTTGCTTCTATACCTTCAATATATTTTTCCATTTAATAATACGACATTATAAATCAGAGGACGGAGCCGGTTTTGTGATCAGTCAAAGTCTAACTGTTTGCCGGAAAATGTTTCACTGATTTACAAGTAAAATCCACTCCGCTTAGTAAGTAAATAAGTAAGAGCTAAGCGAGTTCACTAGTCGCTAGTCTCTGACTTGTGCAATGTGCAGCTTTGTGCTAATTTCGAGAATAAAATAGCCTGGCTTGGGGTCTGTGCGCTTCAGTTGTTGATTGACGTTCTAGCCGCAGCTGCCGTCTGGAAGCTGTCCGCGACCAAAAAGGACTATCCTAATTTAGTGGAGTGTAGTGTAGATTGTGCATAGTATACGTACATATACGCGATGCATCGCCTCGCTGGAATGCTGTGCCTGCTGGCCTTAGGAGTCGCTGCAGCCCCCGCTGACAACAAATTCCTATCGGGTAAGTATCTACCAGATGCAATCTAGTGCGCTTTTAATGCAATTTTGGCTTAAAGACCTGCCAAAGTGCTCGGCGGCCGAGGATCAGCTGGGGGAATGCGTCAAGGAGATATTCAATAAGCTAACGCCGCGCCTCAAGGACGGCAATCCCGACTTGAAAATCCCGCCCTACGAGCCCTTCATCCTGAACCGCACCAGCTTCCAGTACTCCAGCGGCACGGCCAACGGTCGGATCACGGTGCGCAATGCGAAGATCTACGGCTTTGGCTCCAACACGGCCAAGGACGTGAGCGTCAAGGTCAACGGGGACAAGGTCAAGCTGCGACTGGTCACCTTCTTGCCCACGCTGAACATTGTGGGCAGCTACAAGGCCGACTTGCAGGTGAACCAGCTGCACTTGAAGCCCAAAGGAGACTTTAACGTGACACTGAGTGAGTACGAGACGGTTCGGTTCCCCGCTGTAGGTCCTCACTGGGTTTATGTCCCTGTTTGCAGAGGACGTGGAGACAACGACGATCACCGATGGAGAGATCTACAGAAAGGACGGTCATCGATTTTTCCGACTTAAAAATATCGATACAAAGCCAAAGATTGGAGACTTGGTCATTAAGGCCAATGGAATTTTCGCTGATCCGGAACTGGGTGAGTTTCTTGAAACAAAAGGAAAGTTTTATTTATATAATAACTAAGCTTAGACTTAGGACTTCTTTACCTTTAAGTC
>VNKF01009687.1:17500-30780 GCA_008044355.1 Drosophila lacteicornis
AAAATAGAGCGGACGTTTCCTGAAAATTTCAGTAAAATCTGATGATAAGGATGGGAGATATTAGCAATAAGGTTAGAATTTTAACACACCGCCCTAAGGCGGTAGCCGTAGCCGACAGGTGGCGCATTCGAGCCTTGGCCGTGCGATATACTAATGGCGATAAGTAACGGCGCCAACTGCAGAAGAAATGACAAAAGAATAGAGTAAGAAATGACAAAAAATAACATAATTTATTTTTTGACGCCGATCGAGCGGGTTTTTATGTGTTCCTATAAAATGTATCATTCATATTCATGTTTAGGTCGGGAGCTAATTCGAGAGGCGATTTATTTTAAGAAGTATCAAAGTAGACTATTATAATGTGTGTAAAATTTTAAATGTGGGCATATCCGCCAAATGGACTAAAAACTAAACTAAAAACTCAGAAAATGTTTGTTTACCATTTTGTTTTTTGCATTAAACGCGTAGGAACGTACGCGCGCCACCAGTGGAAATGTCCAGATTTGCAGTTATATACGCTTAACTTATTTACTATATAAATATATTTAATATATTTACTATATAAATATATATAATATATATATATATATTATTAAAGATTTTTTTACAGCCTTTAAAAATCTAAACTGCAAATATTAAATAATTTTAAAACAAAAATACTTGTAAAAATCACTCTGCTGAAGCTATGCCTCTCAAACTGCATCGCAGGCATTCTTCTCGGTGAGCTTTCGGCGAAATGAGCTTTCGACTTCGGATTTTGGGCTCGGCTCGAGCGGCCTAAAGCCTTCGAGCCGAATTTCATCGCATGCCTTGGCTATATGTTGTTGTAGTGTTTCGGCTTGGAAAAACTTTTGAACACAAACACAGAAATCGGGCAGCTTGGAAACTATAAATAAACGTGAGTTTTATGCAGCGTTCATTTCAAGATTTGCAAGCAACGCGCGCCGTCAACTCGAAAATTCGTTTGCCGATTTTTTGCGCAGAAGTTTGGCAATTAGCTTAGTTTGTGTGTGCATCGCTGAGAGAGTCTGAGTGTGGGTGTACTGTGTGCTTGTATGCGCCAATTGCAGCAACAATTGCAGTTAACCGAGAAAACCGACCGAAAACGACAACAAAAACACCGTTCGTGAAGAAATAAAAGTGAAGCCGGTTTGCAAAGTTTGCAAAAATTACGCAAAAAAAAAAAAGAAGGAAAACGGAGAAAACAAAATTACAGCCTGCACTGTATTCGTGTGTTAAATCGAGTCACACGAAAATAGTCAAAAAGGCCAAAAAAGCCAAGCAATCGATTAAAACTAGTTTGCATCCCATTGTTCGAAGCCTGGCAAAGGTGCCTGCCCGAAAATGCATTCGATTTGCATCTCGCTGACGCTGACGCTGGCCGCCTTGGCTATCGGACTCGGAAGTGCTCCAACGGCGAGTGCGGCCACGCTGCCAACGTCCGCGCCGAGCGTGTTTAGCAGCGATCCCAGGAGCGGCCCGACGAGTGACGGCGATTTTGGCGGCCTGCAGGTTGATGCTGGTAAACGGACGGGCTCATGGCTTATGCAACTAAGGCCAGAACTTGATATTCAAACTAAAGAGTGCCGCCCAGCCCAGCCCACGCCCTCAAAAAATGTGCCACTAAAATTAAGTCCGAATATAAAACGAGTTTGTTGCCTAAGTCTTTCGTTTGCTAAGCGGCAGTTAATGTAATTGTAAATGTAATTGAAAAAAAAAAATCATGCTGCGGTTAGCTGTGGCCAATGGAAAGCCAAGATTCAATTTGTGAAAGGTGGAATTTTTCTTGAAGGCAAAATATGGATTTTAATTAGGGAAACCCTGGCAGAATAATATTTTTAAGTAATGTTATTTATTGACAAACTAAATTGAAAGACAATGATTTGTTTTAAAGTTATAAGCATAGCAAACCATAGTTTTTTTAGAGTCTTAAAGAATTAATCTTAAATTGGTTTTAATCTTTAAAAATTAAAATCGAGTCATGGGATAGTAATTCGTAGCCTTAAGCTTCCCCCACTCATAAGTACTCCTTGGATATTCGTTTAATAGTATTTCCTGTCTCTGAGCAAAATACAAAATCCCATATACCCACGTTCTGTATTTCCTTTCTGCTCTTGGCCAACTGGTGGTTTTCGTTAAGATTCAGTACAGGCCTTGGCTGGCGGAGTGCTGCTGTCCATGCAAATCTGTCTCGCTTGCTCATTGTAAGCTTCTTAAAAAAAGTTTATGTGTGTTGTGCATACACTTAACCCCGCTTTTATAGGCCTGTAACCTTCAGAAATGAGCAAAATTGGGAGAAATACTAAGAAACAGTGAAATACGATCGTAAAAGATAATCTTTAATAGGATTTGCCAAGAGCTAAGTTCACGCTATGAAATTGCAATAGAAATTAGCGAGTGTATTTGCACTTAAAATAATTTTATCCATTTGACTTTTAACACTTTTTTAAATGACAAAAGAGATCGCTATGTATATCCACCTGTATCCACCTGTGTATACATTTTCAAGAGACAAGCAAGTCATCGCCTAGGCCACTTGAACTTGACATACTTACACATGAGTTTGAGTAAAAGTTATCGCAACCACGGTGGCTGGGCTTTCGGGCTGTGCAAATAGAAATTGTGATGCAAGGCAGGGCACATGCCCATAATAAATGCAGAATAAACACCAGAAATTCGGGCCCGAAAAAATCACAATAAAATATTGCCAATTACATTAATTTAATCGGCGACGAGGTGCCGGACTGTGTCTGTGTTTGCGCTCTTGCGAAAAGAGTTCAGCGCCAGAAAAAAATCAACAACAAGCAGGCATAATTCCGAAACCGGCTGCTGTCGCTACCACGACAGATGCTGACAAAAAGCGAAAAGCTGACGCTGAGGCTGAAACTGAAACTGAAAACTGAAAACTGACCTACATCAATGCGTAAGCGGCGGCTGCTGGGCTAGTGCCGAAAGCTGAAAGCTGCAATTGTAACTTGTCTCTAATTGCGCAAAGGAAAACGTCAACGGGCATCAGACGACGTAAAAAATAAAGCGAGCACAAATATATTGACATTCGTTTACTCGGCAAACAAAGGACTTAGGCAACGAACTTCGCGCCGAGCTACCGAGTAAAGCTGAGCTGAGCTTACACTTCTTTCTGGCACCTTTTAATTTTGGGGTTTTTATGTGTTGAGCTGTTCCATGTCATAACAAGCGGGACAGCTCACCTTTGACATTGAACTTGTCAGGCGAACCAAAAGCAAAAAATAAAAGACAGAAAACATTGGAAAACAAATTTTTGGGCACTCAAGCAAAATGACTTAAGTGGCTACTGACGTGCGTAATTCGCTTGAAAATTACTTCAGGCTTAACTCTCATTCTATAAAGGCTTACTTTAATAACTCTTTAGGAGGAACATTTAAAATAATAATAATTGCAATTTTATGCTTGTTTTCGCTTGTCATTAGAAGCAAAAGACAATGACTAAATATCGCTTAAGGCTAATCTTAATTATAGTTTAAGTTTCCCCATTGTCTTGGAGTTTTATTCGTATTTATCTTAATTTGTTTGGTAATGGAGAATTTTGGCTTTTTATTAGAATGTAACTAATTAGCTGAGTGGATGAAAATATTTGTATAAATTATGCAATTGATTTAAAACTACCTAAAAGATACTTACGAGTATTTTGGCTTTGTTATAAAATTGTGCTTCCTTATTCCCAAAGACTTTGCCAGGTGTCACCCTGACACAAACCCCATTCGGAAGCCAAGAGCTGTGCAGTGCCCGTGCTTCATGCCCGGTTGGCTGGCACAAATACCGAAAAAAAAAACTAAAATATATAATAATAATAATTATAATTATCTCCTCCGGGGGCAGGCGCTTAGGCTATGCCATGCCTCGGCGAACTTTACAGCCGGGGCTAGCCGTGACTTAACCGACTTGTGAACTAACCTCCCCTCGCTTTCGCCTTTCAGTTACACCACCGCCGGCGCCGACTGGCCTGTCCGAGGGCTCCAACGAGGTGACACCCTGTAGTCTCGGCTCGCCGGAGCTAAACGAGTGCATCCGCGGCCTGATTCAGGCATTTGCCCCCAAGCTGCGGTACCAGGGAGTGCCCGAGTACAACATGGACTCCATTGATCCCTACTTCTACAAGCGGGGCATCTTCCGGTACACCAACGACGGCATCCAGGGCGGACTGCTGATCAAGAACATGGAGATCTACGGCATCAGCCAGCTCCAGGTGAACAGTGTGGCGGCGAACTTCACCGAAAACGGATTCATAATCAAGTTGGGCGTGGAGCTGCCCCAGCTGAAGGCCGGCGGACACTTCAAGGCGGACGTGAAGTTCGGCGGCCTGCGACTGGTGCCCAAAGGTCCCTTCAACATCACCATCGGTGAGTGTGGAGTCTCCCTTTACCTGTGGTCAGGTGTCTCATGGTATTACCTTCTCCAGACAACGTCAAGGCCACCATTCTGACCGACGGCCACATCGAACAGCTGCCCAGCGGACAGCAGCGTCTCAGCTTACATCGCCTGAATGCCAATGTCAACATCGGCGACGCCAAGGTGGTGGCCAACGGCATCTTCTCCGATCGCAACCTGAGTAAGCTAACTACAATAATAACGTATACCCGGATCTCTGATCTAATTCTCTTTCCTTTTAGATGCCATGATCCTTAATCTGGTCAACGAGAATCTCCCAGAGATCACGCGCGTTGGAATTCCCGCCACCCGCGAGCAATGGGCTCCCATCTTGATTGCGCACATCAACGAGTTCTTTGCCAAGGTTCCTATCGAGAAATTCCTGGTTCAATGAGGCACTAAACCCATGCTCTAGGAATAATTAGCTCCTAGTTAGTGTTAGCCTAATGATTACAATTACACATTTATGTTAAACGCTGTTTCCAAATAATGTTCTATGCTCAAACGATTTGGCAATCATTTGGATTAATTTTCTACCTAACCATTTTGTATTTATTTATGTTCAACGAAAACAAAAACACAAATTAGAAGTTATAAGAAATTTCCAAAATAAAAGCTCTTTTCAAAAATTTCGCAAAGCTTTTGCAAGTTCGACTCAAGCCTAAAAGTATGCCTTGGGTTTCGGATCGGGAAAAAGGTTGGTAAAATTGGTAAAAATTTTGCTAAAATTTACATTGTAAGAAAATACTTCTTTTAGTAATTAAAAAGTTTTTTTATTATCATAAATTCCTTTTCAGTGATCTTCTTAAATTAAAGATAAGTGCGATTAATAATTAATTTTAAAATTCAAGAAGAAATTTTAAAATTCAAGAAGAAAAATTAAAGAAGAAATTTATTTATACATATTTTCTCCAAAATCTCTAAAATTTTAATGGTTCATTGGCCATAGAGAGAGTTCCCTGGTAAGAACTTTCAATTGGCCCTCAAACTCAATGGGCCTTTGATAATTTTTGACAACTATAAACTCGATCGAAACCCATCTCTTTCAATGCCTTCGAGAGCTTCTTAAAAACAATTATCAACACTCCCACTTGTCGATCATGCAAAGAGGCCAATATGCCCCAAAGCACCCAATTACAGACAATTAGTTGGCAAAATATTGAAATATAATAAAAAGTCCAGGCCGTGACACTCGGCTCTCCATCGATCAACAACTGAGACGCAGATCGAGTGATCTTATTGCAATGATCTGGCTAATTCTCAGGGGAACAATTGATTTGATTGTTGGATATTTTTAACACCGAAGGCTCCGCCCGATTTGCCACAGAATCCTGATTAATGTTCGAATCGATTTTAATTGAATCCTGCATCGCATTCTCTGATACAAGTTCAATGATCGCCCAGATCGTCGTCGTAAAGTTGGCATATTATTTAGCCAACACATTTGCGGAGCAGCAACTCAAGAAGCGATGCTGCAGACTCAGATAGTGGCAATGAAAACGAATTCAAACGGGTCTACTTCTGGTGGCCAAGTGGAAAATGAAGTACCCAATGCAATGTGCACCAAGGAATTTAAATGGAAATTTAATCTAGGCATGCAGAGAGAATAATTTGTGCTAACTATAGTAGATACTTTGCAGCTTCGGTTGAGGAACTAAGAGAATGAAAATAAATTAGTAATAAACAATTAATTTTAAATCGAAATTCAAGCAATACTTTACCGATTAGAAGTGGGAACGGTCATTATTGCTATTAAAAATGTTTCCTCATTTATTCTTATAAAATAAAACTCTTGTGTTTTACAAAGCTGAGCTCATAAATAAATAAATACATTTAACAGAGATGCCACAGCATCTGCTCTTTCAAAAGAACACTAGAAACTATGCTAGCAAAATAATCCAAAAGTAATCTGTTATTTTTGTGACTTTCAAATCCATTGTATTTTATTTAAAATACCTACAGCACACGCTGTTAAAAAAAAACCATCTCGACTCTTTTTTGAAATAATATTGGTCAATTTGTAATTTTTTGTTGTGTTTTTTGGATGCCACAGAAAGTGCTCTGTGCCAAAATTATTCTTGAATTATTCTTGCAAAGAGCGATGCTTCTCTCCTATATTTATACCTTTTCGAAGCCATTTCTCCACCTTAGTTTATTAATATTATACAATCTCTCAATTTTTCAATTCCTTTTTAAATTAGCCATCACGGGGACTCCCCACAATTTCTCAGAGTGCTAGACAATGGCAAATCTGTAGCTCTAGGCAAAAGAGATGCAACCGCAGCTTGATTTTTCTTTTATTAAATAGTATGCAGTCGTCGCAGAGGAGCAACTTGCAGGCGGCAGCCACTGCCGCTGCTCCTCAGTCTGGGCCGGTGCGTGTTTGGGATCGGATTCGGGTTGGAAGAGGACGACTTGCCGCCGCGGCGGCTGCCTGGTGGGCACTGGCCATGAAGGCGTTGCTAGCTGAAACTAGTTTAGCGGTAGTTGTCGTCGCGTGAGCAATAGAAGGCGGCCCAATAACTTGGCCAAAAGTGAGCCAGCGAAAGAAACCGCGTTCATAATTGACAATTCGGCTTCTTCGGCGGCGTCACCATTTCTGCCGCGTCGCTGTCGCCGCCTCTCAGGCCTCTGCTGTTGCTGTTGCTGTCTGGAAGCGTAGTTGTTAACCGAAGCCCAGATCCGCTCTTGTCTCAGAAGCGATCGGACCTCACAGCCCAGCGGATGGTCCTGTCCGTCTAACGCACGAATCGAGATATCGAGAGTCGAGAACCGAGAACCGAGCACCGAGAAGCGAGCTTAGGAGCAAGTCCCAGTCCGAGAACTCCGTCGTGGTCAGGTGAATGCCATCGGGGCAACGTGCCTGGCATTCGAAGAGCGATATCGAGGCGTGTTCGCGGTGGCTTATACTGTATAGCAGCCGATTTATATATGGTTTGCCCAGTTCAAAACGAAAACAAATTGGGAAGATAACAAGAATCGCTGCAAAAATGTTTGCATTTTTGCGAGTTTTATTACTTTGTGTGCATTTGCTGCATTTTAAAATAACCTCTGGAGCAGATCTCCCATCCCATCATCAGTTGGGCGTGGCAGGAGCTCCTGTGTGGGAGGAGGAGCACCAGGATGATATAAAGTTGGCGCCTGAAGCAGGACTCGGCTCTGGGAATATCACCTCAGAGGAAGTAATCGATGAACGACCAAAGGGTGAGTAATAAAAATAGATTAATGGGCTTGCAACTATGTATGCTAGTTGGTGGTCTAAAGAGATATGTATACAATGTACAGTGGCGTAACGGATGTGGAATTAGTGTTAAAAATCACAAGTCATAGATTAAAGTAGGTAAATGTATAAAATACAAACAGGACTTGGATAAAAGCTACCATTTAATGCCTCGGTTTTGAAGAAATTGCAAAATCATGTGTGTAAGGATGTGTTTTCGACTCTATAAAATATTAATTCTGTAAAAAATTATTTTGAAGTCGTTTATTTATATCAGCTTCGATCTTTAATAACACAAATGTTAATTAACATAAGTTCTTAAATTAATCAAGAGTGAAACATATTCGAGTATATTTAGGACCCTTACATTTTTCTCTGAAATATATTTGAAATCTAGCGCGCATTTGTTATAGTAAAAGGTGGAAATAAAGTAAAGTACCTGGACTTTAAAAATCCTCTTCTTAATATATTTCTTCTGATTAATATTGATAAGCTCATTTGGCATCAATTGGCACAAATAAGGTTTGCTTACCACTTGAATTTATCTTTTTGTTTTTTTTTTTAATTTTTTGAGTATTTTTAAAGCATTTTCAAACTTTACACAAAATATTTTAAATATAATAATTGGCACAAATAAGGTTTGGTTACCACTTGAATTTATCTCTTTTTTTTTTTTTAATTTTATGAGTATTTTTAAAGCTTTTTCAAACTTTACACAAAATATTTTAAATATAATTACCATAGTGTAAATAATCAAATTTTATAATAATTTTAAGTAACTTAATTCAAACCACTTTTATTATATGATATTTTAATAATAATTAAGAGTTAGAGCGAGAACTTATCGCTTAAGTCTCTTAAGTTCCCGAATTTAAAATTAAATTTCATTTTCAGAAATATGCATTGAAAGAAAAATTATTCAAGTATGCCTTTATTTTTCTTATGGTCAACTTAGTAAAATGAAATTCTTGTTGCTTATGTCATTAAAATTTAAATCAAGGTAAATGCAAAATTTAGAATGTGACAGAAAAGAAATCCTTTCCTCACCATTTAAGCTTTGTTATTCTGATTCTTCTAATGATATAAAGTTAAACTTAAACTAAAACAAGAACATTTTTTATTTAAATTGGTTAAAACCGATTTATTTAAGAAACTATCCCGTGAACTACAGCTGTCTCAGTGCTCAGCGCTATCAATAGTTTGCTTTAAATATACGTCATTAATATAAACCTAGGTTCAACGACATCGAAAGGAGAATTTTCTGTTCCAACTGTTTGATTTATGCACGGCACGCACGTACCATTACTTGTTTGACCTTCAAAAGTCTATAAATCGTAAATGGCATCAAGGAGGGAAATGCGAAATAGTATTCGCCGAGCAGTGATACATCTGCATGGGCCCTTTGGATCAGATTTCTAGTGCAGACAAGTAAGCTCACATGGGCGTGAACTTTTGGATCTAACTTGGTCGCTCGTGCCCTGTCGCCTGTCAATGTACCCGCCAATCCATTCTCTGTTATTTACTGCCAACAATTAGACAATTAGACAGCACTTTTGATGGAGAGGCGTGATCTGTGCGCGATGTCTTTTCGGGGCGACGACATAAGCCTATTAATTTGGAATGGCCCACGGATTGGGCCATAAACGTTGAGCAGATACATATAGAAGACAATAAGCTGACACCTAAAACAGATTCAACAACAGGCAATATTCACTAAAAATTAATTTTTATTTGCATTTTTCTGAACGGCTGTTAACAGCGTTTGGAATGGGAGCCGCGATAAATATCGTTTATATGACTGCTGGTCACATAAAATTTAAGAGCTTGCATAAAGTAGACCGCCTCCAAGTGGCTGGATTTCAGGTTTATGTGCTTGCACTCCCATGTAGTAGCAGGCAGCCAGCCTATAACGGTCGGCAGACCTTGAACTTGCCACTTGCCCCTGATTCTGTGTAAACGTTTAGCGTATCTGCAGTATCAAGGGTTTATTCTGGACTTGTTGGGTGGGTTTCGAGGACAATAAGGAGTTCCAAGAAGAAATTCGAGTATACTTTGATCAAGTCATCGTTCAAATAAATAATATACAACATGTAAAGGCGTTTCTTGACTCCACACTGAGGAAGATAATTGTTCTTAACGTTCTCAGTTTCAGTATTTTCTATCTCAAAAAGCTGCCAAGAACGAAAATACTAAAATTGAGAGGAATAATTCTCATTTTGAGTACGGCTATTTAATATTGTTTAATCTCTATTTGAGAAGACTTCTCGTGTTTAAGAACGAATTTCGATTAAAGTAAAAATATATTGAAATGGAAGATTACTTTTTGAGATTAGGAAACGCAGACTTGTTTTTACTTTGCGTCTGTAATGTAATATGTTAAAGTTAAATTGTGTGCATTTTATTATATTAAGTATCATACTCATATATCTAAAACAAAATTGTTTTTATCTAAAAAAGAAAAATAAAATTAATAACAATTTCGTTTCGAGATGAAATGATCTCGAATAAAAATCATTCTTATTTTTTCTGGGTGTAAGGATTAAGTGTGTCGAAATTTAACCTGGATCACCGATCAATCAAAGCTTTTATATTTTATCTTGTCCCCTAGCTGACAGCTTGTCATAACAATTTAAAAGGAATTAAACTTAAATCCAATAAACAAAACAAATGACATTATTTGGGGCAAATGAGTAATATTCAGCCGAAATGCGAGATGAGTCACAAGAGGCTTAACATTTTTGCGCTGGGTGTTGGGCATACTTTGTAAAATGTAAATAAAACTGAGAAAGTAATTATAAATTCCGGGCACGCACTGAACGTATTCATCATTACGAGTTGTGAGTTGTGAGGGAAGCAGAAACCACGTGCTGAAATCTGAGACTGAGACTCCAGAGCTTACCCTTTCAAATGGACATTATGCTCGAATTAGTATCAATAAAGTTTACACCTCATAGAAGGCATAAAGCCCCTAACGTTGACAAGAAGCTCGTTTAAATTAATCGCCACAAAAGCGAACCGCTTTAGGCCACGATAAGCTGTCGAAATAGCTCATTTGGGCTATGGAATAACACCAACTGTGTATATTTTTGGGCCAAGAGCGGCGAGAGGCATGTGTAATAAATTAAAGATATGGCAAAATCATGCTAAATAGCAAGAACAACCACACAGAGAAACCAAATGGAGCCCGCGATCTAAACAAAGGCCTAGACCAATTTTAAGAAGCTGCCAATGGACATGACAAATATATGACAATTGACAGTAGAAAGTTGCCTCGCGCTGGGGGGCAGCTCTCGGGCATCTCTGTCGCAACAGAAATGGCACAGCAATTGTCATTCAGCATGGAAAAGGCTTAAGTTTATTGTCAATATTCTGGGCGACAACAAAAAATGTCAAAATATTGAGTAATCACTCTCCCGAAGCTCGAAACGTGAACGAATGTTGAGTAAATATTGGTTTGGTCTTTCTTCCCGCCATATATATACTTTTTTTGTGTTTCTTAGGTGCTCTGTCAATACCACAATAGATTGGCTGAAAAATGGGTTGTCAAGTACCACGGTTTTGGCTAGACAATTGCGTATGTAGCTCAAATCTTTCGAGGGGTCATCGAACCCGTCTCTCTCAAGTGCCCAGCGACACTCAAGTGCGATACAGTTTTTGAACTTATGGAGTCATGACAGACAATTAAAAGAATTTCTGTAATTTCCGGAATAAGCGTATAAAATCTGTGACCTACTTTTATTCATAAGAATTATTGGTTTGCAAACGTGTTTCTAAACTTATGGCCAACTTATTTTTGGGGTTTTAGAATAGAAACAGTCGCCTAAATCTAAAAAAAAAAACAGTATTTAATATAACTGAATTAGAACTGGATTACTGAAAATATATTGCTTTGCTGACTTTTTCCGCGATTCGCCAGCGATTCTTCCGCGACTCCGCGATTCGCCGGCGATACTTCCGCGACCCTTCCGCGATTCGCCGGCGACTCTTCCGCGATTCTCCGGCGACTCTTCAGCGATTCGCTGGCGACTTCCAGGGAATAATGTTTCCCAGGGAATTATGTTTCCGAGGAATTATGTTTTCCGGGGAATTATTTTTCCCGGGGAAGTATGCTTCCCAGCAAATTATGTTCCCAGGAAATCCCGGGAATTATGTTTCCCTGGGATATTAGCGTCCCGGGGAAGATTACGTCCCCGGAATATTTACGTCCCCGGGATATTTACGTCCCCGGTATATTTACGTACCCGAGATATTTACGTCCCCGGGATATTTACGTCCCCGGTATATTTACGTCCCCGGGATATTAGCGTCCCCGGGATATTTACGTCCCCGGGAATCATGTTTCCCGCGACACTTCCGCGATTCGCCAGCGATTCTTCCGCGATTCGCCAGCGATTCTTCCGCGATTCGCCAGCGATTCTTCCGCGATTCGGCAGCGATTCTTCCGCGATTCGCCGGCGATACTTCCGCGACTCTTCCGCGATTCGCCGGCGATTCTTCCGCGACTCTCCGCGATTCGCCGGCGACTCTTCAGCGATTCGCTGGCGACTTCCGCGATTCGCCGGCGACTCCCAGGATATCATGTATCCCAGGGAATTATGTTTCCCACGGTATTATGTTTCCCGGGGTATTATGTTTCCCAGGGAAGTATGTTTCCCAGCAAATTATGTTCCCAGGAAATCCCGGGAATTATGTTTCCCAGGGAATTATGTTTCACGGGGCATTATGTTTCCCGGGGAATTATGTTTCCCAGGGTATAATGTTTCCCGGGGTATTATGTTTCCCGGGGTATTATGTTTCCCAGGGTATTAAGTTTCCCGGGGTATTATGTTTCCCAGGGCATTATGTTTCCCAGGAAATTATGTTTCCCGAGGAATTATGTTTCCCAGGGAAGTATGTTTCCTAGCAAATTATGTTCCCAGGAAATCCCGGGAATCATGTTTCCCTGGGAATTATGTTTCACGGGGTATTATGTTTCCCAGGGAAGTATGTTTCCCAGCAAATTATGTTCCCAGGAAATCCCGGGAATTATGTTTCCCAGGGAATTATGTTTCACGGGGCATTATGTTTCCCGGGGAATTATGTTTCCCAGGGTATAATGTTTCCCGGGGTATTATGTTTCCCGGGGTATTATGTTTCACAGGGTATTAAGTTTCCCGGGGTATTATGTTTCCGAGGAATTATGTTTCCAGGGGAATTATGTTTCCCGGGGAATTATGTTTCCCAGGAAAGTATGTTTCCCAGCAAATTATGTTCCCAGGAAATCCCGGGAATTATGTTTCCCTGGGATATTAGCGTCCCGGGGAAGATTACGTCCCCGGAATATTTACGTCCCTGGTATATTTACGTACCCGAGATATTTACGTCCCCGGTATATTTACGTCCCCGGTATATTTACGTCCCCGGGATATTAGCGTCCCCGGGATATTTACGTCCCCGGGAATCATGTTTCCCGCGACTCTTCCGCGATTCGCCAGCGATTCTTCCGCGATTCGCCAGCAATTCTTCCGCGATTCGCCGGAGATACTTCCGCGAATCTTCCGCGATTCGCCAGCGATTCTTCCGCGACTCTCCGCGATTCGCCGGCGATTCTTCCGCGACTCTTCCGCGATTCGCCGGCGACTCTTCCGCGATTCTCCGGCGACTCTTCAGCGAT
>VNKF01009701.1:0-67251 GCA_008044355.1 Drosophila lacteicornis
ATATGTTAATGAAATCAAAACTCAATAAATTCGATTTATTTAATTTATTTATTTTGTATTATTTGCTATTTAAAAATATATGCTAAGTCGAAATAGGTCTTTGAATTATTTATTCAATTATTGAATTGGATTTACAAACAAATTTATATTAAAAATGTAATAATGTTGACAGTTGCAATTGTCTTCACTTCACAAACACAAACAAACGAGCGTTCAAGGTTCCATTTTAAACTCCTTTTCGTTGCCAATTTGTCCTTGAATCTTATTTGCATGTTGCACTCAACACTTGTGATTTCTTTTCTTTTCATCTTTTTCTCACTAGGATTTCTTAACTAATAAATTTAATAACACAAATAACACGGTAAATTCAAAATTTGTTTTGAATTTTGTTGTTGTTTTTTAAATAAATATTTAGTATATATATTATATATCACGTTTATATTAATTAAATATAATATAATTAGTATTAATCAAAATTAATTAACTCACTCACTCAGAATTCATGGTTGTTTTTTTTCTCAGACTGTCAAAGGCCATTGGTTTTAATCACTTAATTTAATCACTTTATAAGTTAATTTAAATTAACGTTTGTTTGCGCCAAGTGGAATTTCAATTTTCACATTTTAGGTGATTTACAATAAAAAAAATCAATTTTATCGAGATTTTCTTACAAATTTTAAATCAATCATTCCAAAAAAACCCTAAACTTTCCCCTAAAAATTCTTCCCCCCTAAAATTCCCCCTAGGACATCAAAAAAACCCCTAAAACCCCTGATCTGGGAACACTGATTTTTATCTTGTAATTAAAGATGCAAGAACTTCGATAAGCGCAGATAGTACCGATATTTATTTCTGAACATCGATCTCAGGCCCACTTTCAACTAGAGTTTAAATTTCCAATTCTGCATTCTGGGCCAAATGCTGAATTTGTCCTGTGTATAAGGTAATATAAACGCTTTTTCTGCATTTCGGGATTTCCGTCCGATAGTTGGAAAATGCAGCGTAGTGGAAAAATACCCTTAAATAGCTCTTCATTCGCACTGTTCTTACGCGAAAGGAGGCAGTCCTAACAGATGATGGAATGCGGGAAAATGCGATTTTCCGTGGAGTGGAAAAACACGTAAAAACACTCAAGAATGGCTCATGAAGTTCTACGAAGCGGTGCTGCCAGACTTCTCAACTACTGTTATATTTTTATCTATGACGACAACCTTTCAGAACTCGTATGTTATAAATGTTTATACAAGTTTGTCTGACTGCTAAGTTTCGGCTGCCGGCTCCTAGGTGGCGGTGGTATGAGACTCCTAGGTATGCTACCCATAGGTGGCGCTATCTTAAGTTTTGAGGTTTCATTATATCGTAAGTTTCGCAATTTCTAAAAAAAATTAATTAGCCTGCTACCCGTCATTATACCCTTGCAGAGGGTATTATAATTTTGTCATGATATTTGCAACGCAATGAAGGAGGCATCTCCGACCCCATAAAGTGTACATAATCTTGATCAGCATCACCAGCCGAGTCGATCTAGCCATGTCCGTCTGTCTGTCCGTCTATCTGTCGCTTTCTACGCAAACTAGTCTCTCAGTTCTAGTTCCATTCGGATGGGAGGGGCACAGGGATGCAGCCTACATCCATCAGCACCCCCTATTAATGTCCAGTTGTCGGAGTGCGGGAGTTAAATCCAAAATAAATAAATAGTTGCCTTTTGCCGGAAGCTATCGGCGGTCAAAACCCGGTCCTGGGATCCGCTAAGCAGCCGGCCACCCGATAGCTCCGCGAATCCTTGCAGGAGGTAACAAGCTGCGGCAAAAAAATATCACTAGGACACACATTTTTTATTATAATTTTTTTTTTTTTAACCTATTAGTATATATACGTTAGGTAATAATATCACAAAATAAAGCGCAATCTTTATCGAAATAATTTAGAAATATTTTAACAAAGAATGAAAGTATTGAACATGTTAGACGGCAATAAAAATAGCAATATTTCAAAGAAAACTAAACCAAAAAAATCTTATTTTATTTATTGTATTAATTTATAATCTTTATTTTCTCAATTGTTATTATACGGTCACATTAGTGACCAGTTGGTATAATGTTATCGATAATAGTCCTAACGAATAAAATGAAGATAGATTAAAAAAAAGAATATACGGGCACTTTGGTTTGGCGATTAAGAACGATCAGCATGTGAAAAATCGGGGAAAACAGAAATCATTAGAAATAAAATCTATCCGACGTTAATATTTGAAAATAAAAGCCTGGGAGTTTACAATTTAAGTGATTTTTTTATGTTTATTGTAAAACTTTTGGCAGCAGTTAGAGCCGCACAGCGTCTCGACATTGAATCCACCAATGTTTGTCACATTTCCCTTGGAATACTGCTCGATAATTCACTGACGATAACCCAGATCTCCTTATTATTCTTTAAGTTTTCATTGGAAACACATTATTTGACCTCAGAAAGAAGATTTTCTATCGTGCTTAAGTCTGGAGACTCAGCTGGCCATGGAGGGACCTGTCAATAAACCACTTCCGAGTTTTTTTGCTAGTATGTCTTGGGTCATTATTCTGTTGAAAAAGTAATAATAATATTTGGATTTCCGCAAAAGGCAGCATCCCATTTCATTAAAGTTCGCTGTATACTTTTATCGGGTGATCCATAATATCTCTCATCAAATTTATTGGACCAACTCCGTGATTGGAGAGCCCAAACCATGATACTGATGAGTGAGATCCTTTTCCTCCAAATAAATAATTTTTTTTTCTTTCTTTTTCCTTCTTTTCTCTGCCAGCAAATTCAGCTACCTTTTTGCAAACCGAATTCCCTTTGACACATGCTTCGCACTCAAAAGTGGGCCTATTGACAGCAATCGTTGTCAATATGTTGAGTTTCTTTTTTTGAATATTTGGCGGCTTAAAAGAGGCCTTTCTCTCACGGACTAGTCGGAATACCAAAAATGTTCCTCAACTGAGGAGGTGTTGCCTTCCTTAATAAGCTATTTGATGACCCATAACAAATAATTTTTGCCATCTAACTAATAGAAACTAAGTGAATTGCAATTAAAAACAACAAAGATCATTTATTTTATCAGAGAGATTACATACAAACCTACAGTGTACAAAAAAATTTCAACGCAATTCGAAAAAATTTACATATTTACTGCATTATAGAATTTTATTATAATTACATATTTCCACGATCGACAAAAGCTTTCCGTGCCTTAACTTAATCGATTTGAATACAATTTTGCAGATAGTTTTTTTCACATTGCTGGTAGTATATATGTAAGTAATAACAGACCATATATTTCTATAAATTTATATGTAGCTATTGCTAATGTATATGTAAATTTAACCGAAATTGATGGATTTAAATTTATCCAATTGCAAACTGCAAGAATTTATAAAATTCGGCTTACCAAAACTAGATTCCATTCTTATTTTTATATAAACAGGATCTTTAAAGTTTAGCCTAATTCCCATACAAAATCCGTAGCCAACACGCACACTGACAAATTTATGAATACACAAAATTCAAGCGCCTGTCTGTGTGATCGTCGCGGTACAGTGGTCTGTGAAGCTTAAAATTGTTGTCAACACTTGCACACTTTAAATACATTTATGCGTTAAATGAAAAAAAAAAAAACAAAATTTTAGAACGTAAAATACGTAGTTTTTTTTATTTATATTATATATAATTATATTATATTATATCATATATAAAATTCAAATTAAAAAGAATACTTAAAGTAGTGGCGCACTATACGAATTCTTCTTCCACACCACCGTTCTCATTTCCAATTTTGTTATATTATAACTTTAGGATCCCGACGACTTACAATTGGATCTATAATAATATTTAGCAACATTGTCCCTTGAATACAGAAATTAACCAAAGTATTTACGTATATATGTATACAAACTAAGTGCGTACCTAAAAATACTTATAATTGGTTTAGTAATTAATTATTCTTTGTTTTGATTCCAGGTTATTATGCACAGCTGATTTTTGATTTTGACATTAAACGAAAATAAGGACATGGCAGGTCCTTTACAATTTGATATATAATATAATCTTAATATTGAAATAAAAAAAATAAATAAATTAAAAAGTCGTTGATTACTACGTATTTTAGGTTGTAAAATTTTTGTTTTATTTATATTTCACGTATAAATGTATTCAAAGTGTGCAAAGTGTCGAGATATATAGTATTTACGCTAAGCAATTTGACAACAATTTTAAGCTTCACAGACCACTGTACCGATCGGGAATTAGGAGCGTCCCCCTATCTATGTTTTTTTTTTTTAATTTTTTGGAAGGGGCTCCGTTAAAATTACCGAACATTTTAATGGATATTACCGGAAATGTTAATGGGATTTGTTATAGCAATTTGAAGTTTACTCCTATAATGCCATTTAATTCTACGTTTTTACACCACCATACACGATATCTTAAGATCTACTGAACCGATATTCCCAGAAAAATACAAACAGAAATACAAGGTAAAAGTAATAGTTTCACCCATAAATTCTTCAGAAAAAATGTATTGCATATACTTATTACTGATCTAATGCTTATTTTTTCAAGTGCAGAACAAAGCTTACAAATAACAGATATTACGTGCTTTCTGCCGGCCTAATGCAGTAAGCAATATCATTAGAGTTACTTTTTAACACGTTTCCCATTCATCATTGGTATTTTCTAAATATCAATCTCGAGTAATATTTCCCGCCACAATTGATATTAATCGGTCAGTGCGCCTCCATAATTGGCTGTGAAAACGCCCAACTGGTATCTGCGATTGAACTTAGCTGATGCTTTGCCCACTTTTTGTGCCTGCATCAACTTTACGCCGAGATTTTCCCCATCGCGCTACTCTCTGGGCAACTTAGTATTTTCTACGTCACCAAATGAATACAGAAACCGGTAATCGGCACACGTTTCCGTGGGAATGCCTCATATCAACAATGAAGGTTATTATCAGGGGCTCACTTAGCTGTGAAGTGCTCAGGATTTACAAGAGTCATATAAAATTGAATAAAAACGGTCACCTATAATCCTAGAGCTTATACGATCGATCTGCAGAAATGCATTGCCCATATAGTTAGAAAATTAATTATTAGAAAACACTTTGTTATATAATATAATTATTATTTACATTATTAGATTACATAATTAATAAGTGATATAAAATGTGACATGTAAAATATAAATTGAACTGCGTAACCCCTTGAGAACCCCGACCATGCTTAATTCGAATCGTTTAATCAGTGCACTTTATTGGCGTGCTAATTCCAAGTCTAGGGGTGACGTACTGAGTGCGTCTAGTGAGAACTATAAAACCGGAGAATACATCAGTTCGGCACTAACAGAGTGCCTTGGTCAGTGGAACCGATAGCTTCGCTTGCTGCAGCTGATACAATAAATCGAGTTAGAATGAGGAGTCAACTAATTGTAGTTATATTGTTGATGGCAACACAAGGTGAGTTTATTTGCAGTGGTTAAAAAATAAAAAGACTTATAAATGTATACGCTGACTTTTACCGAAATTAGCTCGAGGACAGCCCAGGGGCAATGGACTTGAGCCCGACTACGATGCTGAGATGAGCGACTTTATGGATGGTCTGCCAAACCTAGATGATACACCCTCTGGCATTGGCCAGCGGTCGGATATCTCAACGGAACCAGAGGCGGACGATATTTTGGCCAACCTGGATGACGAGTACGAGGGAGCCAAGCACTATGACTGGAACATATGCGACAAGGACCTCGGCGAGTCGCGGGGCATTGGAAAGTTCCTAGACCTGCCCTTCATCAAGAAGATAGCCAGCAACCTGAATCCATTCGGCAGCAAGAAACTCCGTATGCAGTTTTACCTATTTAAAAGGGAGTTCACCGAGTGTGGAAGGGAACTGGATTTCTCGAACGAGCGAAAAGTCAGGCAGGCTGGCTTTAATGCCTCACTGCCCACCAGGTTGATGATCCACGGATGGATGAGTCAATCGCGCGGCTCCTTCAATCGGGACGTGAAGAACGCGTATCTGAAGAAGGGGGAGTACAATGTGATCGTGGCCGATTGGAGTGCGAGTTCTGCCAACATCAACTACTTCTCGGTGGTCAATCTAATCGAGACGTTCGGAGCTCAGCTGGCACAGTTTACCAGGAATTTGAATCGTCACTTCGGAGCCGATCTGGATAGCATCTACTTCATCGGCCACTCCTTGGGAGCCCAGATTGCTGGATCCGCCGGAAAGCGACTGAGCCCGGACAAGGTAAACACTATTTTCGCATTGGACCCTGCGGGACCCAAGTTCCGACATCGTAGCGCCGAATTCCGAATCGATCCAACGGATGCCAAGTACGTAGAGTCTATGCATACGAGCGCCAACTTCGGATTCCGACGTCCCACGGGCAGTGCCACCTTCTATCCCAACTACGGGGCCTACCAGCGCAGCTGCTACTACCTGGGTTGCTCCCACATTCGATCATATCAGATGTTCGCCGAGTCTATTAACTCGCCCCTGGGATTTTGGGGAACACCTTGCGTTCGGGAAAATGGCAAGTGGCAGTGCGATCAAAGCCAACGACAGACCATCAGAATGGCAGGTGAACCCTCGGTCCACAAGGAGGGCATATTCTATGTAAAAACCTCCTCTAGCGATCCTTTCGCCCTCGGCAAGCAGTGATTCTAGAAGTTATGTACAACATTGTACTTGTAAACCTAAAAAATGTGATTTAATTATACCAAAAATAAATGTATTTTTTCATATTTTACCAGAATCAAACAACTTTCTATACATGGTGGATATTCCGTAATCTATATGACGGAAATGCTTCTAGTCCCATTACCCTATAAACCTCATATAAATACCCAGAGCCTCAAAATCTGGCACTCATACAGTAAATAATATATAAATCAACAACTTAAATCGAACATAGACCTTACTTTCCTCTTTTTCCTAAATTGTGGTCCAAGTAAGCTAATTTTAAAATTGCACTCGCCGCAACAAAATAATGTTTTATTTGCTGGTGATTGTGAATTATGTTCCGGGATTCTGTACCACAATGATGATATAGCTCTCGGAGGTCACAACGATGACCTCATGCTGTAGGGTGCGCAGGCGCATGTTCACCAGCTCGTTGCTCGAATCCAAATTGGCGACCATCTTGGCGGCCTTGAAAGCAAGATTGCTGATCAGGGCTGCATAGTGAACGGTCAACGTGTAGTCCATTGTCGTTTTGATAGGTATGGCGAACGGGTCCAAAACGATAATGCCCACAACATTTGGATAGCTTTGGTAGCGTTTCAAAAGTTCCTCAATTTCGGCAGACATCTTTTGGAAAAAATATAAGTACGTATAAATTGATTTATATGGTCAATGGAGTACAAGTGACTGCTCTGAGGGCTGTTCTGAATATGAATGTTGAAGCCAGGCTCACTATCTTGGACGGCTTTTCTATACCTTATAATGGAGACACACAATAATTTTGTATATATTTTTTTCTTTTAGGACAATTTTGCCCTTTTTCAAAGCATAATTTATTTATTTACTAAGGTGTTACTTACTTAGTAAATCACTTTATACAAAATTAATATTAATTCGTATTTTATGCAGAGTTCAACCAAATAATAGTGAGGCAAATAAATGAAGAAGACTTTTTGGTGATCAAATTGCCGTTTTTTTCCAAAATGAATTTCATTTCTAGTTTTAATTCCAATTGGGGGTGTCTGTGCCACTGGCGATGTGAAATATGCGATTTTGTGCCAGCTTGGCGTTAATTGCTACCAGATAAATATATGCGGCATCGCCATAATTACGAAGGACAGATTACGGTGCGCACTTAATTGTCTGCCGTAAAGTGTTCGCCGGTATCTCTAATCCGGCCAGGGAAGAAAACGCTTCCACCGCCTTGAAAACAGTTACTGCTCGATTTTAATTATTCGGCGACGTTCTCACTCTCAGCCGTTTGCATATTCATTGGTCCTCTCAAGAATGCCGGGGCTTGCATTGCTTTGATTTTCATTGCACAGTAGTCGAAAAGCTTATAATTTAAGCGGTAAAAGGAACTTTTTGCTGCAATAACATGAACATTAATTCGAGGTATTTTAGTAAAAACAAGTAAGAAAGCTACAGTTAAGTGTGCTCGCTGTAAGATATTTAATAAATAAAGCGGTCCGGGTTCATTCCTGACGACATCCTGAGAGGCTTTATTTGTGTTTTATAAAGTTATTAACCTAATCTCTTTATTTATTATTAAAAAACACAGTCCACGAATCTGAATCGTTTTCAGCACATAAAAAACTACAAGAAACAAGTACAACCATTCTAGAAACTGAAAAAAGTTAAATTTCGCAGGCGTGTGTAATTAATTCATTTATATTATTTATTAAATGCTTGACGTCAGTTAATAAGATTTACTCCAGATGAATTATATTTTTTTAATTTACAGCCCAGTCGATTTAGCTCTAAGAATCACAAGAGCTATACCATAATTAAATCGAATTCCAATTTTGTTTTCGAAAAAGGTGTTCTCTGTTTCTCTTTGTGTTTTGTTATTGGTCCTGGTAACTTAACTCTCAGGATTACTATTCGTCCAGAAGATACTCGTAATAAGCAATCTCTATATTTGAAGTATTATCTTCTCAGCTACAATATTATTATTTATGGAAAAATGTTTGCATTTGGACCACAGTGTATTCCAGCAATTCAACACATTTTTTTGGCCTCTGACTGCAGAAACTTTGGCTGGAATGTGGTTGGTCAGATAAGCTACCCTAATCGGTTATAAAAATGGCCAAGTACACCCAGAAAAAAAAAATTCCTAAAATTTTAGGAATTGGCGATTCATTGCCTAAAAATTTATTTTTAGGCAATGATGGCCTAAAAAATGGTTCATAATGCCAAAATGCCATATTTTTAGGCCATGGGATGCCTAAAAATTTTCTCTCGCGAGTGTGCATTTAATTCCCAACTGGTTCTAACATCCCAGGCATGGAGTGACGGTTAACAGCGAACTCTTAGATATGTTTTTGCTACGGAACTAGCAAGTCTCTACTGCAACAGTAAAAATAAATACTATATGCATTTTAAAATACACATTTATTATTTTAAATTATATATAAAATCAATATTATATAAAAATCAAGTTTTAGGCTTATATTGCCTAAAAATGAAGTTTTAGTAAAAAAATGCCTAGAACTTAGGCCTGTTTGTATTGCTTAAAAATATGGCATTTTGGATGAAAATTGCCTAAAAATATGGCAACTTGGAAAAATATTGCCTAAAATTAAGGCCTGTTTCTATTGCCTAAAAATATGGCATTTTGGACAATTTTTAGGCAATAACTGCCTCGACTTCCGTTTTAGGTCAAATGGACTACAATTTTAGGCAATTTGGCAACTTTTTAGTCCATAATTTTTTCTGGGTGTAAGACGGCAATAGATTGAAAAGGATTTTAATATTTTAGCGCCTTCCTTGGGGAAGGTGGAGCAGACCTTGGTTGCTTTTTGGAGCAACAAATTAAGTATTTTTATTTTTAAATCAATCTTTAAGTTCCTTACTTTTTTCAATCTTTTTTTTCACCGAAAATGTATATATTTATTTTGTAAAATCATTACAAATAACCCTCGAATTTTAAGGTACAAATAGAAAGCAAATTAAGGAATCGAATTATCCATGACAAAATATGTCAATTGAATTTGTCGACCCTTTTGTCTGCCTGTAGGTAATTTTCATTTCTATTTCAGGTTTCGGACTGTAAAGATCTCTAAAAGCAAACCAAAAAACAAAAAAACAAAATTTTATTTACAAATTTCTAAATTTTTGTAAAGTGAAAAATTTCTTCGATCAAAACAAAAATATCATGGAGTACGGAAACGGAATGCAATACGAAGGATACGGCCAGGGCGGTGAAGTAAGTTTTCCATTGTAGTTTTTATTCCTACATACTAATGAGTATGTATGTCTTATATTTTGTTAGGGTTATGAAATGAACTATGACCAGATGGGCCGTGGCCAGGGGTATAACCAGCAGCAGAGTGGCTATGGGCAAGAATCTGGTAATGGCCAAAGCGGATCTGCTGCATTTGGCGGTCCTGGCTATCGCAGCCCCCTGCGATACAACAAAATACTTCGCGAAATGAATTCCCGAAACGGACTTTAGTGAGTTCATCCAAAAGGTATTCCTCGTCCCATAGAGCTAACGAGTATACTTGCATCACAGTTCTCCCATGGAGCAGCAGCGAGGAGGAGGCCAGGGAGATTACTACAACTCCTTGCCAGGCCTTGGTGGCCCTGAGGGACAAATGTACCAGTCCCGTGGCAATGGAAACTCGTATTACTAAAAAGTGGATGTGCCCAGTTCGTCGAACATAAAATTACATTTTGAAAGCGTCGCTCTCTAATAAACTTTGATCGAAATGTCTACATAACTACATTGCATTATGTTATTAGTTAGCCAAATATTTGTGGGGATGTGGGATGCCTTAACTATAAGTTACTGACAGTTTGAAAGTGTCACTTCAGGATTTCCAAGACAATTGATTTTGGATCAGTCGCTCATGATGCACTGAATCGAAACCATTGCTAGTGGCTCAACATAATTTTCTGACAATTTTTTCTTATACCCCCAAGCTTGGCTATTCCAGTTGCTAATATGAGAATAGATGCTCCTTTTATCAATTTCTATTTTCAAAGGTTTGAATAAAACAACTAAAATCTAAGTCCAGATGTGCAAAAGGGACAATTTTAAATAAATCATAGAATAAGTACCTTATAGATTTCTAGGTTGGTTGCTATTGTAACGATGGTAAATTGAGGTGATTATGAATATATAGTCCCTTTCCGCATTATGATAGCAACTGAGTCATTATATGGCATTGCTACTACATATGACAGTATAATACAATTGTAGTCAGCTGTAGATTTCCATTAAAGGTAATATATATGTCGGACCATCATTCTTAAAGATGTCATAGGAATGCATTATTTAAAAAAAATATATTAATTTTTTTTTTTTATTTACTTCCATCTACTCCGAAATAATACCATATCTCAAAAACATGAATTTCAAAATTAAGGATTTAATTTGACATCCTAACGCACTTAAATGATGTGGTTGGAAACGATCGGAATGAAAAGCCTTCATTATTTGTTAAAATATACACGGATATCGTCATAGTAACGGTTCTGTCATGTTGCAAACTGCAAGGTTATATAAGCTTAGGTTTCCCAAAGTTAGCTTACGTTCTTGTTTTCTGTTAATTTTCTGGATCCGTCTTACTTCCCATATACAGTAGATAAAAGACTTTTCGGAAAGTTTTATTTAAATATTTTTAAAACAGAAAGGTTAGTTTGCCTTAATACAGATAGACAGGCGGACGGACAGATGGACATTTGTTGGGTGGAAAACGACTTCATCACTGCGTTGCAAGGTGAAAATGGACTAAGAATTCATGGTTAATCAAAAACACCTCTTAACGAGGTAAGATAAAAGTAATATCGCACATTCAACTCAAAATTTCTTATACCAAATTTTGTTAATAGGTATTTAAAAAAAACGAGAAAGAAAGCTAACTTAGGTAGACCGAAGTTGGTATACCCTTGCAGTCTGCAATTGGATCATTGAAAATCGAACCATTTTAGTAATGTTGAAAAAATATCGAATTTTTTCGATTTTACATTTTACATGTAGAATTATATAGTTGTTCGATCTTAAAAAAATGAAAATTGTGATTCTAGAGCCATAAAAAACTGATATATATCAAAATTTATAAAAATACGTTTAAAAACAGAGAAGTTAAAATTAGTTTTACATTAATTTCGCCATCATTCCTATGGCAGCTATAGGATATAGTAGTCCGATTTCGGCCGTTCCGACATATACTGCGTGCTAAAGAAATAAGACTATGCTGAATTTCAGCTCGATAGCTCAAAAACTGAGAGACTAGTTCGGGTAGAAACTGACAGACGGACAGACAGACAGACGGACATGGCTAGATCGACTCGGCTGGTGATGCTGATCAGGAATATATATACTTTATGGGGTCGGAGATTCGTCCTTCACTGCGTTGCAAATATCATGGCAAAATTATAATACCCTCTGTATTTATTGATTTTTCAAAAGTCCAGATATGCACAATTTAAAACCTTTCGATTTGTATATCGCTTTTTACGATCGGACAACTGTAAGCAGATTTTTAATTCTCTGTGTTCATCGACACTACATAGACGGCCGTCCACAAAGACAAGTCGTCGATACAATAATAATTATACCCTTGCAGGGTATTATAATTTTTTTTTTATTCTTAATCAGCATCACCAGCCGAGTCGAGCTTTTCGAGATATAGCTGTTTTTTAGGGTTCCATAATTACGGTTTTAATTTCATTAAGATCGGACAACTATATCACATACCTGCTTAGAAGCGATGGGTTGATTTATATGAATATGTAAAGATCTACATGTAAAATTTAAAAATTGTTGGCAATGTTAACAAAATGTACAACCTTTAATATTTTTTCAATTTTACCGAAATTTATCGTCTTTCAATGATCCAATTGCAGACTGCAAGGGTACCGCTTACCGAAGTTAGCTTCCTTTTTTGTTTTACGATATTTTTTTCAATCTAGTGTCCCTTTGTGTTATTGAAAATAAAATGTACTGACGTTTTTGGTACTCAGAGTCATTCTATTTTAAGCTTTCGTGCAGTTACAACCAGAAAAATTTGTATTTATTTCCTAAATTATTTTCGTGGAATTTCGATCAAAAAAACTATTTTAAGCTTTACATTGAAAATGGATATTGACTTCTCTACGTATGCGCAGCTTTCCGGCATTTCCTACATGCCAACTCCGGAAGAATACTATCCAGAGGTAAGGTCCTTAGTGTTTCCTCGGTCTAGATGTTATTTGAGTTTGATGTGCAGATGAGGGGCGGTATGCAGCAACAGGAGCAGCAGCAGCGACATCAACAGTGCGGCGATTTCGACCAGGGATCTAGCCGGCTGAACAACTATCAGCCCCCGTCAGCTGCCGACTATTCTCAGTATCAGAGCCAAGGACGGGGTGTGGAAAATATGTCGGATGGCTTCCAATCTAATCCCTACAATCCAGGTCGTCAATATAATAGTACTTCTGAATACCGCTGCGTGGCGCGGGAACAAAGACGAGCCAAGGAAATGAATTCTCGCAATGGGTTATAGTAGGTCAAACATTCTTCCTCGTTACATTGATTGTAAAATAGGCTTACTTTCCTTGTAGTTCTCCTTTTGAATCCTCTGCGCGTTATAGTGGCGGAGATGCCAGTCACTACCCGAATTATGCAGGTGGGTAATCTCTTTAGAGAAAGTCATTAGAACCATACAGAATGACTAGCCTATTCGGGCCTTCTTTATTTCACAGATGGCAGCAGGCGAATGGAACCCCAAGGTAGAAATCCTTACTGGTAAAACAGGACGCATGCTTAATTTACGTTTTGGGATGTCATTTTAGTTTTGATCTAGATTAACTGTTCGAAACGTAAAATAATAAAAAAATATTTATTATTAAAATTAAACTAAGTTATTTTCTTAGTTTTTCGAACACTGTATG
This sequence comes from Drosophila lacteicornis, assembly GCA_008044355.1. NCBI lineage: Eukaryota > Metazoa > Arthropoda > Insecta > Diptera > Drosophilidae > Drosophila > Drosophila lacteicornis. The sequence goes on from VNKF01009701.1 coordinate 13,596, forward strand.
TGGCAATCTTATTCAAAATCTGGTTATTACTCTTACATAATTTTACTATTATTTGTATAATACGAATATTTTGTATTAAATACGATATCTCCCCTTCTCAGAATTTAACTTAATTAAATTAATCTCCAACGCCCCGCCTCGACCTGAGACGGTCTTGTGTCTTCATAAGCTTATTCTTAGACCAAAACTCTAAACTGGACACCCAAACTGGACAACGGCTTTATGCGGGTCTACGATCCATTGAAAACACGAGCTGAAGACGATCCGTGAGCTCTCGAAGGGCAGCGACAATGGCTGGATATCCCATTTAAGGATGGCCCATTCGCTCATATTCAGCTTGTCGCCTCGTATAGAAAGCGGTGGTGTCATAAATTAAAACTTAAACTTTTGGAAATGTCAAGTATAAAACGGTAAATCTCTGCACACACACTCGCTCTTCTGCTAGAAATGAATGGCACCAGAAAGGGTTGGCTGGGGTGGCGGAGCAGTGGGTGGAAAGGCAGCTTCACCCATTGAATGCGCATGTTTTAGTTGCGGGCAGCGTTTTTCACTTGCTGGCAAAGATATACAGAGAGGTGCAATACAACAATATATAGGGAAGACTCCACCCACTTGGCCATAAATTTGGGCACAAGGCAAACTTACAGATTATCCGCATTTAGTTGTAAAGGTTTTCCCACAAAATGTATTTATTTCGTTTTTGGCTCCCCCAGAACGAAAGTTTGTCTGGCTCTTCCTTGGCCTGTCGATGATTTACATTTGAGTTACTTTCGCTGGGCACTGGAAACCAGAACACTCACTCCCTCACTCCCTATTCAGTTCCTGCTCATTTGCAATAAATTGTCATCGCTTGCGCTAAATATCTAATTTCTAATCATCATAAAATCTGATTATCATTTTCATAACTCTGGCAGATATTGCCCACAAAAAAACTTGACACATTAAGCGACCATAAGAACAAATTTACTACGGCCAAAGAGCACAATTTTTAAGTAAAATTTATGAAAATTAAAAACTTAGAGCAACTTTCCTTCGGTCATTTGAATAATGTAATTGATCGCATAATTTCTAGCTGGGAAACAACAACTTAAGCCTTCAAAGGGAGTGTGCGGGGTCCCAGCAATAAGGGATGGTTCTTGGACTTCAGGGCGAATGAGGTGTTACCGCAAATGTAATCAAATTTGCTTCGGCCGCCCAGGAAAACATAAGAATCCCGCCTAACGAACATTTTATCGTACTTTGTTTTGTTTTTTCTTTGACAAGTATTCCCTGGGATTAAGAAATGTGCCATCTTAATTTATAAATTAGCTACATAGCTGGGCATTTTTTTAAAACCTTTTTTTTTCTCTGGCTAAAAAAGAGTATTTAAGTCGAGGACATCGGAAACTTACATTTTTAATTTGTAGGCTGTAGAGGATGCATTGAAAAAATGTAAGCCATCGGTTCAACAGGACAAAATAATAGTGAAATAATAATGACCTTGTTTTGTTTTTTAATATTCTATTGAATCTTAAAGTTAAAAAAAAAATGATAATCTTATGGAAAGAACTTTTGCTATAAAAAAAAAAGTATTGTATAGTTTAATTTACTACAGTAGAATCCGGTTATAGCGACATTCAAGGGACCGACGATTTTACGTCGTTATACCCGGAAGAGGCACTATCCGAAAGGAGCAAAAAAATTTTTTCTTTGTTTATTTTATGGATGCCATGTTCGTAATAGGCTTTAAAATAAAACCAATTAATTTTTTTATCAAAACAAAAAACTTAATAAATTTAATTCAATAATATGGAGTTTTCATGGGTTATTAATAATAACTCGTATACATATAATGCATATTATTCATAAGTATAGTATATATGTGGTTTTTCTATTTATTCTTAAGTTAAATAATCAGTGATTTTTGATTGTTGGTTTTTTCTCATATAAAAACAGTCGCGCACAGCATTATTTAAACAAAAAATTTTGTGCGTTAAACTCTCGTCATTAAAAGTTGAATGGACAAATCTATTCAGAATTTCTGCAGCCTTAAATGCCTCCAAAACGCTAGGTGCTGACATTTCATTTTGATCTTCGACGTTGTCATCGCTGTCTCGTTCGTCATCTAAAATATTTTGAACACTGCTGTCCTCGGACGGTTCCTCACAAATCGCCACACCATTGTCAATAAGAAATCGGTAGCTGATTTTTTAGAACTCTTGTCTAAACCGATAGAGGAATGTCATCTCCGATTTCAATATCATTTGAGAATGAGCTGCTGGGACCATCTAAATTTTCTTCAGTATTTTTTTTTTCGGCACGTCGCAATACCAGGTTGAATTGTGAAAAATCTCGTCGGCATAAGCGGTTTGTCGCTAAAATGGGAAACGTACTAAGCGGAGGCCCTTTCATATAAGTTTATATGGGGACCAACCAAGCCATCGAGTTTTCGTCGCAATAACCGGACGGACGCTATAAGCAGAGTCGGTATAACCAGATTCTACTGTATATTATCTGTAAGTACCAAAATTACACTTATCGGAATAAGATATCTTAATATATTCTATGTAGTATATTTTTAATTATTTATTTAACAGACATAGAACCACCTCTAATCTATAAATATTACTTATGCTAACCTTTTATTGATCGATTTAATTAACTATATATGTATATATTTTGTATTCTAAAATTATTATCATTATTATTTTTTTATATATATTTTTTTTTTCATTTGATCTAAACCTTTACTACTTCTATTATTTCGACCGTTGCGTTTACGGCCTGCGATTCTTGTATATCCTCGTACTCAACAAGTACCGGGTATAAAAATACATTTCCCTAGGGATATAAAGTTATGAATAAAAAAGAAATAATGCACAGATTGACAGCAATGCCCGGCGAATTCATTATTAAGGAGGAAAATTCTTAACTATTTTTGAGTCTGAATAAAAATGTGCCCATTGTAAAAGTATCGCTCGGACAATAAGCAGATCAGATATATTCGATTTCAATTTATTTTCACATACATTACGTTATCGTCTATAAAAGCCTGACTTGAAAGAAAGGTGACTAACCTTTAGAAATGGGAACATTATAACATTTTAATGCAATAATACATTGAGTAAATGTAAATATTTAAAAAAGGGTTAAGCTAATACAACCAATTTAGTTGACTCAGTCTGATTTCAACAACCTCATAATTTTCCATTTACTAATGACATAAACGAGGAAGTGGCATTTTTAAAATGAACCGACTTTATGTGAAACAAAACCCTTCAGCTTGGTCACAAAACCCACTGCTTTCCAACAGTCAAACACAAAGATGATGAATTTTGACGTTTTGCGTGCATGGTAAAGTCCCTTGCTTAAAAGTTATTAGAGATTAAAGAGTGGAGGGAAATGTGCAGGCGGAATCTGCTTCATTAGACTAGGAGAGCACGCGTGGCCAAGGACTCGGACCAAGATTCATGTGTGGCGAGGCTGGAGGACCTGAGGCATCGACGTGCGTGCGAAAGAGTGCGATGTTTACTTACCTGTGGTAAAAGTTTCTGAAAATCCTAAAAGGAAATCACTTTAGACGCGTCCAAAGAGATGCAGTAAAGTTTCGTTAAACCATCTGGGCTCAAACCCCTTGCCCCTGGCACCCACCTCGTCTCCATGAGCCACAGAAACCAAAGTTGCCAGTAGAGGAAGTGTGAACGATTATGAGGAGCTGATAGAAGAAATTCGAGAATAGTCGGGTTCCTTGCACCGCCCATTCTGGCGTCTATCCTTGGATGATGTTTTAATGTTGCCCGCTGGAACTTTTGAGACATCTTAATTCCTTTCGAGATAAATCAGAAATTTTAAGAGGGCTTGGGCGCCAGTTAAAAATTTGTATTTTTATTTATATAATTTTTGGAACTTGCACATTTTTATACGCCCGCCCCTTGCTCTCTCCCCCTCTCAAAAATCCTCAGTTTGTATGTGTTTGAGCTTGGTTTATCCTTTCATAAATGGGACCTACGGCCAACTGATTTATGCCACCGCAAGCTGGAGCAGGAGCTGTTGTTCTTGGTCCTGCAGCTCCTGCAACTGTTCCACACCGGAGCATCCTTATGTCGACGGTGGTGGACAAAAAATAACAAAGCAACAAAACAGAATTCCAGAAAACAACATAAAGCCGATTGATTTATTTTGACAATGCTACCATGCAGTGTCGACCCCCTGGAGGCCCCCGGGGCCCCACCATCGATGCCGCGATCCCCGAGTGGTGCAAGCTCTGGTTCAAGTCTGGTTTGCTTGCGGTGGTTTGTGTGTAGCTTCCTTCTTGGCCCGCCTCTGGCAGTATTTCTGGCTCTATCCCACTCCACATCGACATGTTTCGTTCGCATTTTGGACCATCACCCGTAGTCCCACTCTCCTCTCTCAAACTGCCCCAATCCATGACAAAAAGTTGTCTCCGTCGCTTGCTTTGTAAAATATTCTATTTTCACATTTCTCTTATTATAATCCTTCAATGCATACCGCTTGGGTTGGGCGAATAGACCCAACTACCCCTACTCCCCCTTGAATCTCCGGCTGATCCTGTAGGAGATGTGCCAAGTGTGATGGGATGGATGGGTTAATGGTTGCGTGTGGCTATTACAGTGGCTAAAAGCAAATAAAGAACAGTTTTAATTACCATCCAGCACATGTTACTGCTCTGCTATTTTATCTCTCAAAAAAGGGGGTATAAGTTCTTTTAAAAATAAGAAGTAAAAGGTCACATAATAAAATTTAGGGAATCACGATGGAAGTCGACTTTGATGATAACTTATCACTGATAAGGTTCGTATTAGTTCAAAGAGGGTGACTATCTGGATCCATTTTATCAAAACTGCTAAGAAATGCAGTAGACTGGTGATTTTTTTAATGATGGTTAAAGTACCTTGCCTATTTGGATTCTGGAATATTTTTATACATCTATTACTGGTTCCCCTATTACTTCGTGAGAAAGTAAAGCTTTCTAGTTGCATTCAAATTGTAAAGATCTTTTGTATATAAATTATTATAATATTCGCTTTTAATACTTTAAGAAAGTAAAACATTTATTTAAACAGAAAAACAACTTTAAAAATGTAAATATACAAAGTACCACATTTTAGGTTTTCATGACATTTCAGATGAATTTCAATGCTTTGTCGTACCATCTGCCATTTGAACTCGAGGCTTATAACTTTAATATCTTTAAGTACTTCCTTCTTGTTACTCTAAGTTAAATACTATCTACAAAGACAAAAAAAGTCAATGCTAGAAGTCAAATTCCTGGCAGGACTAAGTTTAGAGACAGAGGGAGAAAGAGAAATCAATGACATCCCAGAGTCCGGACACCCAAGCTAATTGTTACCAGTTGTGTGAGGGCTTGTTTTAACTAATATCGAGGGAGTCCTTACTGCTGCGAGAGATTTAATTGTCGCCTGGCTATCCGATAATAATTCAACTATGGTAATCCTGAGATTTCTTTATTCTCTCAATATAATGTCTTTTTTGACTAGCCTAAGTAAAGGTAACGGAGCGCCATACCATAATTACATTTTTCCTTCAACTCCTTTTTTGTTGAAAGAGCTCAGGTCAGAGTCCGCGTTCACATTGTACCACTAAGAAGGTGGCCATCGTGTATTTCTTAAAAAGCATTTCTTTTCCCCTTTGACAACCAGACGCGAGCTGGGGTCTTCCTCGGATCTCCCTGGCGTGCACGAACTCGATGGAAAGCCCGTGTCTTGCGCTGCTAATCTAAAGTCTGATCTCATCTGATTATTCGGTGCCCTCTCCGTGTCCAAGGAATCGAAGAAGGACTTTAGGCCAGTCTGCACAGATAGCAACTAGCTTAGTCTTCTCAAATTTCACTGACATCAGGTGTTATATTAGCTTAATTGGTTGGCTTTTTTGTGGAGTTCGATCGTCTGAAAATATCCCGACGAACTTGACGGCGCAGGGTTTTCATCATCTAAGCGCAATAGCTCGTCTTCGTTGATTTCGCAGATTGATTGGGGCTTAAATTTCAATTGACTTTTTACCTTATTAAAAGTGCAGTCTTTATGACGTTTAAATCAAAGCGACATATCATTGCTTACGGGAAGGATGTAATTTTAATTTCTGACTCCGAAATGAACTAATAAATTCACTGGACCCCGAGTCAACCAATTGTCAACTTGTGGTGCCCAGGTCTCACCTCGATCCCCCACTGCGCTGATGGAGGTCAGAGTTCCACGGACAGGGATGTACGGTGTAAAGCGGTTAATAGGCACAGCCACGAGTTCTTGGCTCAAATTGAAAGTTATTTAAGGAGAAGGAGGAGATAAAGGCCACTGGAGCCAACCACACGGTTCATGGATACCTTGGCAGGACTTGGCTTATGGGCCTGCTGGCGGAAATTGTTACACGATGCTCGAAATTGTTACAGCGGCAGCAGTTATTGCCGCGCCCGATGTAGTTATTTTTCAGTTTCTTTTTTTAAGAAAATAAGACTCGAAAAGGTTATGCAGTTGGTTGTCACTAGGGGGTGGAAAATGAAGCCACAGCAAGAGACCCTCAACGACCTGCGCGTGATTCGTTGAAAGGAAAAACTCCCCTCCATCCCATTTCGAAATTCTGCCTCCGCTGTAAATATCTAACAAGCTCCAGAAACCGGAAAGCTAAGTAGCGCAGGTGTTGCTTTATCCATTTCCTGACTTACCCAGGCCCGATCCTGAAAATCCTGGTAAAGATCTATTTGCCAATTTAATGATTTGGTCGACCCAAAGTTCAATATAATCTCTAAGATGCCGAACGGCCATACATGGGATTTGCAGTATGCAACCTTTTTTTCTGCTGGGGACGAAACTTAAGATTATAATGTCATAGGTCGAACCAAACAATAATTTTTAGATAGTCGGCCCAAGCGTCAATATGTCAAGTCACCAAGAATGATTTTACTTTTCGATAACTTACGATATTGAAGCACTTCATCATCAAATAGAAGTTTAAGTCCTCAGCAAATACTCAGCAGCCATTGTTCACTTGAATCTATAGTCGCTGTATATAACCACAAACTACTTTATTTGTTTTGTAAATATTTCGAAAGAGTGCGCATTGAGAAAGGGATCCAAAAATATAAAAAAAGAAGAGGACGAACACCAAGTGCGAGGCAGCGGCAGCACGAATTGAAGATTAAGTTTATTTTACGAGCGCCAGGCTCGAGCTAAGAAGGATCTAGAGTCTGCCGCCAGATAATGTATCAGCCAAGTGAACATGAGAGGCATGGGCCCAGCGCCATTCCACACGTGTGTGTAATCAAATAATTTTGCAGAAATCGAGAAATTATTACGAGTAAATTTTTACAAATTCATTTTGCACTTTTGCTAGACCCGCCATACCCCCATCCCCGTAAGCAGCAGAAAAACAGGAAAAGTTACTCGCACTGCATGCAAAGTAGCCCAATCCTTCACCCCCAGATCCCCTCCAGCCAGCAGGATGTGTGGATTTTCCGGCATTTCGGCGGCATGGTCCTTTTGTTTATTTCTTTGAGATGCGGCAACGAACAAATGACCTGCCCCCGTGCCGCCAGACTCTCCAGATTTGATTGTGCAAACTTCTCGACTTCATTCTGCAGTTGCATTCCAAGGCAAATCGACGGGGAGGCACTGAAGGCAAGTAGGTCCAAATGCGGCTCCTCGAACACGTGTGGGAGCCTGGATCGTATCAATTGTGTGTGATGGTCAAAAGTCATTTCAACAGCACTAAATTATTATTATCTTTAAGAAGTTTCACATGCTCGACAATCATCCAAAATGGTCGGTCAACATTAGGGTTGGGGCTCCATGAGCCCAGGCCATTGCAGCCCAGAGTGCTATCATAAAGGATTCTTTGGATTTGGGTAATGGCACGGAATGTTTTGATGTTTGCCCAAAACTTTCTGCAGTGGCGTTCCACGACCACTTCTAGTGGTAATAATTAATAACCTAAAACCGAAAACACACTTTTGGATTTTTGAAAAAGTGGGCGTTGAAACTCTTTAGTTTTAGTAGCAAACACATAAATTTTTGTTTTGCTAATACAGTTTCTGCAACAAATTATATTTTTAAAGAGAGAGTGATCCCAGAAATAGTGTCCATTAAATTGAAACCAGAAAGTAAGTCTGATTACGGGAACCGATTGAATTCTTGTATATATAATTTTATCTTCAAAAAGGTTAACCGCAGCCAAAAATGTAAAAAAATTAATATACTTTTATTTTCTTAAAAATTCGTATTTTTTATGTAAAATTAAAATATAATTTTTTTATAACAGAGATAAGTAAAAGAAACTCAAAGATAAATGAATTTTTATTTGAAATAAATAACACTTATTTATGTTTTAGTTCTTTATAGATGTTTTTTTTTGTTTGTGAAAACAGGAAAATATTTAAATATATTTAAAATCATTTAATCATTTGTAAAAACAGGAAAATATTTAATTAATTAAAAATCATTTAAGTACATCTAGCGCACGTCTAATTACTTAAAAAGTTCAAAAACGACATACACAAGTGAGACTGCTACAGTCGAGCTCATTGTTCATTGTTCTCTCTCATCTTTGCGTTTACTTTATGTCAAATTCGCCCTGCCGATCATAGGGGTGGATAAAAAGCATCAATATTTCATCGATGCTTGAATATAATATAAACTAATATGTAACGTATGGTTTTTTTTAGTCGTTGAAATGCCCACTGCATTTAATTTCTGTTTATGAACAGTTAATATATGGGCTACTGAGCAATGAGCAGTGATCAAGTGAGCTATATGAGTAAGTTGACTCTTTTGGAAAAAAATAACAAGAGAACAAGTTCACCCAAATTAGCAGGAAATTACGTCAAATGATTTTCCACAAATCTATTAAAATGAAAAAATCAAATTTAGGCCGTGCAGCAGGCTTGGATTTACAGCTGTTTCTGACATTGCCAGTGCACCGATTTTTTTGTCTTGAGGTTGGTAAATAAAGGGTTGTACTAGATTAAGTTGGGAATTCTAGTGGAAAACAGACTATTAAAGCTAAACAAGGAAGCCCAAGTTGGGACCCGAGTACAATTTTAATAAGTTGCACCATATTTTCAAGAAAATCGCCATAAAAATGTATTTTTTCTTAATACAAAAATTTTTTTTCTAAAAACAAGAAAAATGTGTCTTAAAATAAGAAATACATTTCTATATTTCAGAAATGGGTACCGTAAGCCAAAATTACCAAAGAAATAAGAAAGAATCTCTAACCTTAAGAAAAATATTTTTTTTCTTATTTTTAGAAATTATTTTCTGAAAACTAGGAATATTTACCATAAACAGAATTGTTCAGAAATACATTTCCTAAGATCTAATACCCTAACCATAAAATGTAAATAAACCTAAATAATAGAAATATTTTGTAAAGTTTAGAAATGTTTTCTAGGAGAAAAGTTTTCTAAAATCTAGAAAAAACCGTAGTTCAGAGCGCTAATGGGTTGTGCATTTGTCGATTTACAAGAGGAGGACGGTTGGACTCCTGATCAGGGCAACGTGATTTTTTAGCGTTGTTTTTTTTTTTTTAAATTAGTTTAGCTTCTTAAATATTTTTTTGGATTTCTTTAAGCCCTTTGATTAAAAAATAAAGTTAATTAAAGGCTTAAGAAGCCATTTCAGGAAACGCGTACGCAGGAGAATGGCCTAATGGTTAAGGCGTGCGTATGCAATCCAGTTGGTCGTGGGTTCGAAACGGGATCGGGGCAAATGGTTGTTTTTCTAATGTTTATTTGACATTTCAGATAGTCTTTTAATATAATTTCAACAGTAAATAAAAATATTTAATAAAATTTAGCAGTCCTATCAAAGCAATAAAATAATAAGACGTGTGTGATATATTTCGTTTATGAGAAGTTAGTTTGCCTATGGCAGAGTGTGTATACACCCATATAAATAAACTGTACAAAGATGTTGCTATAAATAATCTTAAATGTGTCAATACGTGTATTTTTTAATTTTATAAATTCGCACTAAAATTAAGAAAAATCGCCCAAAATCTAAGAAAAAATTGTCTTTAAATTTAAAACAATTTATCCTACTATATGAGCTACAGGTACTACATGTCAGAAGCTTAGCACAGTTGGATCTAATTGCGCTATACGAAAAATATTAATAAGCTTAAATTAACAAAGAGGGTAAGGCGGTAGAATTCTGTTTCATGCAATATCCGACACCAAGTCTGGCCAATTAAAACTCAAAACGAAATTTCAATTAGCGGCACTTAGCGTCAGCTGCCATAACCCAGCCAAAAAAGAGAATCCCCAAAAAGAACATCCAATAACAACTAAATGACATTAGCGATTAAATTAGCTCAAGCATCGTGAAAAAGTCAAGAAATAGAAAGGCAAAAACCACAACCAAAGAAGAGACCTTTTCGACAAAAACCATTTTCATTTGCAAATTGCGTATGTTGTTTGTTTCGTGCAGCACTTTCCATTAGATTTTTACATTTCCACAGTTTCAATAGTTTTCTGACGCAATTTGGCTTAGTGATTTCTTTTGCATTTAGTAATTACGTTAATTACGCTTCTCTTTTGGATTTAATTGAAATTGCAAATATGCAATTAAAATTGCTTAAAGTGGGGAAGAGTCGTTTTGCGTTAAGCAACTCCGGGATATTTCCATATAATTATATTTAACTTATTTTGTTAGACAATTGTCTAACCAAGAAGTGGTTTAGCATTACGTAGTCACGGGTTTCATGATTATGGAACCACCTCTATCAAAAATCCATTCATTTCGATTAATTTTTAAAAAAGTTAGCGATTCTTAAATGCGAATTTTACTGGAAACAGATTTCAAAGATTTCATGATATTCTAGCTATTGCATCTAAGATAATATCCTTCGTAGCGGCTTATCTCACACAATGGTTTTTCTTTGTCTAACAAATGTACTACACTAATAAATGAATGAGGACACCGCAGGTTAACTAGGATTCTACCACCACACCCTCCCATCCACCGGCCGCAGCAATTTCCTTTGTCAATATTCATTATAAGAGCACATACTTTCGGGCGCTTGACAAGCGTGGCCCAAGTCATAAAGTTGTCGAGAGAATGTCTCATAAAACGTGACGATAATCATAATTGATGCTCGAGCCTAGTCCAAACTGAGAATTGGGGTTTGTTGGTCCAACCAAATTGTAATTTAGTTTGTTAACTCATCCCACTCGCTTGCCTTCCTTGTTTACTCTGCTTGATTTTGGCCAAATTAAGGGTAAAATTGTTAATTAAAATTTGTGTGTGGGAGATCCTGGGATGAGCGCTCACCTCATGAAGGTAGTGCGGAATTTTGGCAAAGAGTGTATCTATTATCCAACCTTTGTAGCAGCTGCAAGAGATATTCATTTTGGCTGCCAATAATAAATCAATGCAACATATGGCCATGTTGCAACCACCTTTGCCACGAGTGCTGTAAATTTTAAATCAATGTTGCAGACAGGGGGAAAGGCCAGCTTTTTTCAATTTACCTTCTAGCTAGATTATCCTTGCGGCTTCTTCTGGACCGTAAAGCGACGTCTTCAGCTCCCAAGGGGAGGCAAAAGGCTCCACACGCAATCCATTATTGTATTAATTAACAGGAACAGGATCACCAATCAGGCGCTTGATTAATGATGTCACTCGACATCGTAAATCTCGATTTGAACATGTGCAAATTTTACGATGCAAATAATTGGGGCGATGGTGGAACTCCTCGTTGACCAATCCCAGGACCTCCCCTATCCTCCGGCTGCAGTGTTCCCTGTCGCCTTGGCGTATGCTTTGTGTTTTGAACATTATCATACATTAGGCCCAAATCAGTGGGGAACATTGGAGCGGAGTGCGAAAAGTGGGGGGCCTGCAATACATCCGGGTAGTCGGCCATCCTTCCTCAATGGCCACATTTTGGGTCAGAACGGGGCCAGGGGGATGTGAGTAACTCTGCATTGGCGGTTGCACTAGGATGTGATTGTGTTGCTTTTGCCAACCGCCTGTTGATTCATAAGACGGCTTTTTAAATGGAATTAATGTTTAGCTTGAGCCATTGCCATAAATATTGCATAAATTGCATACCTCGAATTAAGTTCTTGGCAGCTTTTATGTGTTCTGTCCGGATTAAAGTAACTTAATTGGTGAATCTATACATTTCATTTTATGGCTTTAAAAATATTACTTTGATTGTCTAGATTCTGTAGCGCCCTTAGAAATGCATATCTGCTTCTCTTATTAAAATCAAACAAAAACACCTCTTGGCGAGGTGAGATAAAAGTGACGATGGCACCTTCAATTTTAAAAGTGTCATTTCGGAAAGGTTAAAATATTGTTAATTGAATATCTTTTGAACGTAGTAGCGGATCGGGATGATTGAGGTGTCGATTGACGCTTATTTAAAGTTGAAACATAATAATTTTGCTCCACCGGTTCCCATAAATAAAATTTTCAAAATTTTAATTTTCGCACTTATACGCCCATTTCTCCTAAACTAATCCGTTTTTGAAACATCTCAGTCAAGCTATATATGGTTATAAACGAACCATCGTACACAAAAAAAAACATGTAGGAAAGTTACAGTTGAGTGTGACCGACTGTGAGGTACCGTACCGGGTATTGTGGGTAAAATTAAATAGCACAGTAACATGGATAAATGAAAATGTTGACTAATGAGGGCAAATGTAGCTAGGGACATGGTGAGCAACAACCAAAAATGACAAATGCTAGGGACATTTTGAGCAACACGCATTGGCTGTGTCAACACAGAAGAAGAAGAAGCATGCACAGAAACTTTATTTTCCAATAACTTCCATGTTTATCATCCGATTTTATTCAAATTTTTCATTTAAAAAGAGTTTAGTATAGACTTAATAGTTCATAATATCAAATGTGTACTCAATAGTATAGTTTCTATACTTTATAATTTCAATTGTATATTTTCGAGTATTATTTTTATACGAACCTACATCGAAAATTTTGCTTTCTTGTTTTTCAGAATTCCTTCTTCTTGTTTTCAAGAACTTATTGTGCCGATTTCGAGATGAATCTCTTTTTCATTTCAAGAGTAAATTCTTCTCAATTCAAATATTTCGAGAAGAAACTCTTCATCATTTCAAGAGTAAATTCTTCTTTAATTCCAGAATAGGCATTCTCACTTCCAAGAATAAATCGTTCATCATCTATCAGATTAATATGGGGTGAAACACGAAAACAACAGTTCTTTCGCAACATATATGGTAAATAACAAATATTACACTTCGGCAATCTTCGGGTTTCGCTTCCAACTTTAGTTTCCAAAATATGCGTTATATAACCCATCTGCAGCACACATCAATAACGGTTCAGTAGGAATGTATCTTTCATGCAAAATACCGCTTCAAAATAACCAATTGATAACAGTTATCGAACTGTTATGAAGGAAGCAACAACACATCTGTAGCATTCATAAAGAACCGTTCGCTGGAATGCATTCATAACCATTAAATAACAATAAAAATATATTTAAAAACATGTATTTTATTCAATTTTAATATAATATATGTTGGCTAATTTAATAGTACAGTAAAATCTTATATGTGATTAGTGAAGAAATCCTGCAATTATATTTAAAATAATAATAATGTTTTTTAATACAATAATTAAATAACGGTTTAAAAAAATCAATGGGAAAGTAATATTATAAACACTCACCGAAAAACGGAAATTTTGTCTGAAATAAAAATGTAATAATATTATGACCTATTAATAAATGAAATCTGAAATGATAAATATTATATTTTATATATTTACGTATACATACCAGATCTGAAATAAAAGTAATATATTATTTATTATATATTTATTATGGCAATGGCTTACCTGATATCTGAAACTGAAATGAATTATCTTATGTAAAAATATCTTATGTAATAATATGTTTAGCTTACCTTGCATACTTATTAAAATGAATTTCACAACTGCGTCAAGTAATCTAAAAATGTAACTAAAGAAAGTTACAAAAGAACACTGAAAACACAAGCGTGTTTTTTCATTAGTTTTTTGTCTTATTTGTTAGTGAGTTTCTTTTGTTTTTAATTCTCTTATTTTCGTTTCAAATGCTGGTTTCCGAAATAATGCATCTTTATACGTTCGAAGAGAAGCGAGGATCACACTGATAAGAAAGAAAATTAGAACAGCAAACGTTGGTTTCCGATACAATACATATTTATGCGTTCTAAGAGAAGCGACGATTGCACGGACCCGAAGCTATAAAAAAAAACCCGACGGACAGACAGACGGACATTGCTAGATCGGCTTGGCTGGTGATGCTGATCAAGAATATGAATACTTTATGGGCTCGGAGATGCCTCCTTCACTGCGTTGTAAATATCATGGCAAAATTATAATACCCTCTGCAAGGGTATAAAAAGAACGAAAAGAGCAAGACGAAGAATTTTGTGGTATTTCGTTTGGTTGGGTACTAAGATGAACGGAATTCCGTGAGCGAAACGGGTAAAACGGTAAGCAGAACGCACTAATAAAAAGCTGTGATTCCGTAAGCGAAATATGTATACATACATATGTCAATTTGCATATGCAATTTCGTGAGCAACATTTAGGGGAAGGGTGATGAGGGAAGTCGCTGTTCGGTTGGAGCGCATCGACAGCCGTTATGATAATGTAGAATTGATAAAATACATAGAGGCGAGGCCCAATATATGCGATTGAACACATAAAATACAGTTTAATTTCGTTTTTTGACAATTTGGCGTTGGCGCCACTATTATTTGCCTTCAACTCCATTGCGATGTATTATATTAATAATACGCCTAATCAAATGTGTTTGAATTCATTTCTCTGTATATACATAGTTTGTTTATAAAGTTTGTTTATAAAACACATCTGTAAATACAAGTCAGTGTGACCAATTTTTACAGATTCTATCCATTTTCTTTATTTTTCTTGGTCACACTGGTTCCCGAACCAAATAAATCACAATTTTGCTCACGGAATTCCGTGAGCGGTTTTCGTTCATCTTAGTACTAGCCTTTAAATGTAAGTATCCATTAAATATGATTTCATTATAGCTTATATGATTAAATATCAAATTGTAACCCTATACAGATTATAAAAAATTATCTTTCACAAGGAATTGTTTAACTGTAGCAAAAACTTCATAAAATAATGTTAGGAATTAAGAAATTTAATCTTAATAGAGGAATGTTGAACCCGTACATGGATAAACTAATATTCGTCTTGTAAATGCGACATTTTTTATGTTCAATATACAATTATTTTGGAGTTCTACTATTAAATAGTAAAACAACTATTTTTCCTGTGAAATCTAGTAATTTAAGGAAACCTTACTATTTGGTATAAGTTAACTATTTTTCTTAGGTTGGCGCGGTTTTAACAGTAAAATAGTTGATTTTTTTTGTGTGTACATGGACTGCCGTTCATGAGTTCACATTAAAATAATGGTCAATATAGTATTGAAAAAGATGTAAAGACAACGAAGCAAGTGTATTCTATATTTAGATTTTTACGATCTTAAATTTGTGCGAACGTTTTGCATCACGTTTTGCATCATATTATTTATATGGTCTTTGGTCTTCCGATTTCCTGCTCATAGCAGCCATTCCAAATTAGTAACAATAATCCTATCTCTCTTTCATCAGATCTATTCGGGACATGAGACTGTATGGCAGACAGATTTGATCTGTTTGGTCGAGTAATCGATGTGCTGAAAAAATATGCAATTTGTTTTTCAAGTATTAATGACGTACAGAGGCATTCGTGGAATATTGTGGAATTTTGATTTCGCAAAACAGTTTGCGAGCATTTTGATCAATAAAGCAAAGTGGTTGCAGTCCACAATGGTCGCTCTGGAGGGCGGCACACAGTGGGTAGACACCGCAGGTACATCTAATCTCATGTAGCCGCGATTATAAATTGTTGCGTACTTCATTTCGGCCAGAATAATAACATGAGTAATTAATTTAATGTGCCAGCCGTAAAACCACAACAACGTGGCGGTCCTGGTGGGGTTGAGGGGGTGATGGAAAGGGGGTCATGAGGAGTGGGGAGTGGAGGGGAGCTGATAGGATGCAGGAATTTTGCAGTGGCTACTTGGGTGCAGCACATTGCGTAACAAATGAACTAATGTTTATTGGAATTGTCGCGTAAATTACAATGCATTGGCAATGCCGAAATCTATGCAGGGCCAGCTGCATTTAAAATCTGACAAATGGTTGAAATTATTTTGGTCGCGGTCGATCCAGCGTTCCATAAGCCACCCCCAACGCCAAACTGCCGGGTCCCTGAAACCCATTTGAAATGGAATGTATATTTAATTCACAAACGCTTCGGTACCTGGATGAACAGAAGCCTCCGTCTCGATTCGGAGTAAAAGTCGATCTCACTTGTTGGCTACCGCTGCGCTTTTGTGCCCCCATCAATTTAATTATTTTTACTATTGTTCGTTCGAATGTTCCTTGAAATAAATTCGTCCCTAGTTTATGGTGCGTGTTTAAATGGATGAGTGCGGCAGAACATTAATTTCATTATTTGAATGTCGCATCCGGCGAGGGAAAATGTATGCTTGGGGATGGGTTCTTGCAGTGAGGCTAATAAATACTGGTCTATGGCTCCAGCGAACAATTCTTTTTTACGTCCTTTATTTTTAGCATTACACTCTATTTACTAATTTTGCCTCATAGATACAGCACATAAAAATGATTTTAGAAAATGCATTGGGTATTTTAAAAGTATTTTATTTTGTTAGCTTTTAATGCGTATATTATTATTATTTTATTATGTATATTATGTATTTTATATATAATACATATATTATATTATGGTATTATATATATTATTTTATTACATTATTTCCTTATTTTTTTATATAAATAAAAGAGGAAATGTGTGTCAGCACACTTCCAATTAGGGAACGGCAGGACCGATTTCAATGATTTTCGATTTGACAATTAGTGACAATGTGCAGCATTGCAGCCTGGACTATGTTTTCTTACTTGACTATATTGCCTTGGGCAAGGTTAAATTATAATTATTGATACCGCCACCTGAGCTATTGCATGTATTGCTTCTCTTCTTCTGGACAATTATAGAATTCGTTATAGTATTCTGCCACACCTATAGATTCCCTAGTTCAACTTGTATCTCGATGTCTTTCATGTGTGCTTTATGATCACTTCGACGCCTTTTTTCTTTCCGTTCTGAACCTTTCTCGTAGCTTAAATAAGTTTCAAACACTACATACAGCGTGTATTCAATAAAATGATTTGTGTGATACATAAAAAAATACTCCTACGAAAATGGCGTTGGGTATTTATGCACCAGCACATTGCAGCTGGTCTGCTCAAGGACCACTCTCCGATCCGGTACTCCTGTGACCCTCTGGGGAACGCTGGATATATAAGGTAGTATAGGATAGGGAGTCGCACCGACATTTTCCAACACTTTAGCGCAAACAATTTATGACTGCTTTTTTCAGCTGCAGGTATGCGCTTTTCCGGCCAAGCACTTAATTGATGTTGTGTCGCGTAAATTATAAACAAAACAAAAATTAAAGTGGACTCCATGGTGCTTCTTGGCGCTGGTTTTGCCGTTGGCGCTTCGGAAGATGCGGTGCCGGATGCGGAAATGCTTTCATTGCAAGTGGTGGTGAAGGGTCTCCCATAAAAAGCCAACGCACCAGCTTTGGACAGCGAAGGGGGCCACACACGCTTCCATATCCCCCATCCTCGCCGGCGGACGTCCTGCGCCATCGCATCCCATCCCATCCTGCACAAGAGGCTAAGCAGGCCGCCGTGAGTGAGGTCAAGCACGAAAGTGGTGCTACCTCCATCCGGATGTCCATCTGACTTCTATAAGCCCCCACGTTCTCCCTCCCTCTCTCTCTCTCTCTTTACTTAAAAGCTCCCACCAAGTTTTTCCCGCATAAATTTTCGCTCTTTTGCATAGCAAAGAGTCCTCTAAAGTGGTAGTAGGAGCTGCTTTGTGATCGCGTGAAACTACCATGTGTGTCAACGCTGTCTAATACAGTTGGAAGCAAAGCGACTAGAACTTTAAATCACCTTTTATTTGTTATTGAGGGGTTTTAGCTTACTCGAGATCGTAATCGGCTTAATTTCTCATACGTAAATCAAGACTCGATTATGTGCCAAGCTTACAAACAGATCGATTTCGTCCATACGCGTTTCGATCGATCACCATATATACCATCATCAGTGGCCTTTGCCAAACAATCAACTCCTTACATAAGCGCCTTTTTAAGTGAGTGGGTCCAGTATCCATAATTGGGAATTATCTGGTGCCTCCTGCGCTTTACATTTTTGGTTTACTTATGAGAAATTAAGCCGATTATGACCACGAGTTAGCTAGAACACTCCAAGAACATATTAACTTTATTAATTAAATTCAAACCCATAAATTATTAATATGTTCAAGTAAATGTCCGAAGATTAGGATGGAAAATATTGCAGATCGGTCAACTAGAACTATAGTTAATTAAGGAACGATAAGATAGCACCGCAGCACCAAAGCGAAACATGGAATAATATTTTTATAACCAGTAACCACAAGGTACAAGTGTATTATAACTTTGTGCAATGTAACTAATGTAATTAGTTGTAAATAAATTATAAACTAAACAAAAATATATCGTCTGTAGTCGATGCACAGCAAATGCAAATCTACATAATTGGCTCCTATTATTGTTACTATTACGCATTAAGGAGTTAAAAACTAGAGGCTAGATTGTGGGAATATTTTGGTTTTGTCAGAGATCCAACACCACCAACTAGATTAGATAAATAGAGTCTTGTCTGGTAGAGTTCACTAATTAATAAATTGATGTTACCCACAAGTGTAGCTTCCGATTCAGTTCAACTTTAAACCCACTTCTATACCTAATTAGATCTGAAAAAACGATTAAATGTAACTGGGCGATGAGTTAAGCTCGGAAATCAGAAATAATATGCAGTGCAAGGGACGACTGCCAGTGGAGGACAGACATAAAACAACACAATGGCAAGGGAGCGGGCAGGGCAGAAGGAGGCCATGAGAAAAGGATGGGGAAATCCGAATGGAACTGGAGCTGGATCCATGTAAGGGCATTTAACTGCTGGCTGCGACTACTC
This sequence comes from Drosophila lacteicornis, assembly GCA_008044355.1. Classification (NCBI taxonomy): domain Eukaryota; kingdom Metazoa; phylum Arthropoda; class Insecta; order Diptera; family Drosophilidae; genus Drosophila; species Drosophila lacteicornis. The sequence continues at coordinate 32,719 of VNKF01009701.1, forward strand.
AAAATCTGTGCGTCTGCACGCATTACATGCGAAATACGAGACTCGTTGGGCAATTGCAGTTCATTGTTATTTAATATGTCGCCCAGTCAATGGCTGGACGAGGAAGGAGCACCAGGAGCCGAAACGACAACGAGAACACGGGTGGGAAATTATACTTTATGTGGCCAGGACACTGAATTGCAGGATACGGAGCCAAACTGAAGCAGACGGCATGACACTGATTGCGATATAAACGATTGTCAACGTATCCAAGTGGATTATTACCTCATGCCAATTATCATATCAACGATACACAGGCCCAGGACTCGCAAAATGGCCATATACTCACACTGGCGCACACTCAAAATCGCAGGACAAGCCAGGACATGCCAGGACATGCCACATTGGCTGACGAGTGGCGGGCGGAGGGGGTCCAGGTAATGAACCAGACCCTGCACCCAACCCTCCCACGCCCACACACTTGACGAGGCGTTGATGGTGTCGGCATCTGGTAGTTCGTCTGCCTGCCACCTCCACTGCCCTGGCTCAACCTCCCCTTGGTCCTTGCCAAATTGTATGTACAATTTTAAATGGATTTTGATTGTTTATGACAATTCGACGAGCTGACTGGCCAGCCCGCTGTTGGCCACTGATAATACTGCATTTAAATGATGAAGAGCCGCTCCCACCTGGCCACTCCCCAAGCCACAACTTGGAGCGAAACCAATGCAATTTGCAAAATTAAGCCCAAGCATTTTCACTGAGAATTTAAGTCATGGTATGTATGAATTTGGTTATTTAATGAGTACCATGAATATTATGTCCTTAGAGCCCTGTGAACTAAAATTTTTCTAATTGGTTTCCTATAAATTGAACTGTATAAAATAAAGATTTTCTAAAAAAATTATAAATGATTCAGGGAATATAATTGTAAGTTAAAGAAAATCATTTTAAAAAAATGAAAAGAAATAATTGTATATGATATAACTAATATTTCTGTATTCCATTTAGCTGCGAAAATTAATTTAAAAGGCTTAAGGTCTTGAAAGGTAGGAATGTTGAATATAAAATTCCAACAAGCCCACCCATGGCTTTGTCTTTGTACTCAAAATAACCAGTCTTTTTAGAGAATAATGTAAATATCAGGCACTATACTAGGAATATACCATTAGAGTCTAGCATGATTAGTTATGGCACATGGATGCGGAGAGTCTCTTTATGGATGGGAAACACCAGTAAGGGGCAGTATTTTCTGAGGCCGCAGAAGAAGATCACCAAACTCCTTGAGCAGAGAATGCAAAAGTCTACCAAAAGCTCACCACTATCCATTTTGGGGAGGTCCAAGAGATTCTTCGGATATACCTTTCTGATTGGCAGTCTCTTCAGCGCCGTATTGTGGGCAGTATACGAGTTGGGAAAGCCCGTGTTGGATCACCGTGGTCCCATCGATGATGAGTTCAGTAAGCAGCCCTGGTATCGTCAGTACCTGATGCGGATGTGGCACTCGGTGCAGTATTACCAGAAAATGATGGAAGCACCCCAGATAACGAAGTTGCTTCCGGATATTTTGCCACCTCCCTATATACAGCCTCCGTACACTTTGGTGCTGGAGATAAGGGACGTGCTGGTTCATCCGGACTGGACATATAAGACTGGTTGGCGGTTCAAGAAGCGTCCGGGGGTCGATTACTTCCTGCAGCAGTGCAGCAGAAACTTTGAGATTGTGATATACACTTCAGAGGAGGGTATGACCGCCTTCCCGCTTATAGATGCCTTGGATCCATATGGTTACACCACTTATCGGTTGGTCCAAGGAGCCACAAAATTCGTTGATCGGCACCACTTTAAGAACCTGGACTATCTCAATCGGGACCTGAGTCGTGTGATTGTAGTGGACTGTGATCGAAGGGCGACTCCCCTGCATCCGGATAACGCTTTTGTAATGGCCAAATGGCTGGGCAACGATGACGATGTGCAGCTCTTCGATCTAACGGCCTTCCTCCAACTGGTGGCCGAGCACCAGGTGCCCGACGTGCGAGAAGTCCTGCACTATTACGGTCAGTTTGAGGACCCCATTGAGCAGTTCAAGGACAACCAGCGGAGGCTGCAGGAACAAAGCCAAGAGCACACTCAGGTGGCTGCAAGCAATAAACGACAGTGGACACTCGCACTGATGGGACGCTCCTGGCGAGGCTCTTAAATATAGGGATTCTGTATTTCTCTTTCCTCACTTATATAGTATCAATGTAGAAACAAATGTGGGACTGTAATTAAAAATCTAGGCCAATAATCTTATCACACCCTTATCACTTATCTCGATTTTGTTTTTTCGAAAAGAAGCGATCTTGAAGTCGAGAAGAAGTTACTCTTAATGTTGAGCTTTTAGAGCAGGAACCTGAGGGTAGACATAGATGAATTGAGAGAGAAAAAAATTGAGCGACTTCCGCTCTCTTGGTACTCTGGAAAATTATTTTTAGATTTGGTCACACGTTACGTAGCATATATTTAAGTTTTCGTGGGCCTTCTTTGTTTTGCCTGAGTGGAGCATTTGGTACAGTGCTGGACTGGAGTGCTGACTGGCCGGACTTCGAGTCCGAGTCGAACCCTAACAATTGTCTTTTCAAAATGTGTGAGTATGCCTAATAGAATTTATATAAAAATATATGCATACAATTAAGTTTAACATATTAAACTTATAAACATACAATGTATCCTTTCATGTTATATTTAATATTAAAAATTAAGTATCTGATAAGCTCAAAAATAGTTAATATGAAATCATTTTAAAATACATTTTTAATTTATTGAGAACGACTTGTTTGTTGTTAAATAGAAAATAACCGTTCTCAATATGATAATGCTTTTATCATTTTTGGTATTTTTATATTTGTTCACAATGCAATCTAATTAATATTAAAAATGATTTTAATGCATCTCTTAAGAATACATAACAAGTTTGAATTTATTTTAGGTTTCGAAGTGCAAATAAAACAAATGTAAATTGGATTGAAAACGTTATCAATTTACTGCTAGTTTTAACAAATTTGGAAAATGCATAAAAAAAAGTCCTATCCAAGTTCAATTGATATTCTTAAGAACATATATGTAAAAAAAATTTCCAAAAATTATAAAATATAATGGGCGGTCAAAATAGGTTTTCAAAACGAACAAGAGTTTGAATTGGAGTTAGCTTCCGGATTTCATCAGGATAAGAATAGCAATTCGAAAAAAGTCAAGCTCTTCGAAATTATACTTACTTCTCCCTAGACTTCTCCTGTCATCGTATTAACGGATTTTCACCAGTGGTTTTCCCTCGATTCAATTGTACACAATCCAGACCTCCGAGCAGGTGGGGAAAAACACTTTCTTTTCGGGGTCTCTGGGGCGTCGCATGCAAATCTACTTTATGCCTTGCGGCTTGGGAGAAGTAGAAAGTTATGCAAGCAGTCTGGATAGCGTGTGCCCGGCGCTTAAATCGCCGCTGAAAATCGCATACGTTACGGGAGTTGTGGGGAAGCTGGCCAAAGATTTCCGGGGGAGGAGCACATGAGAATTAAATTTTAAACAAGCAAGGGTCTCAGCGCCTTCTTTACATTCATTCTTGACATTTTTCGACGCGCGGGCCTGATGGAATCGCGGGTCGACCTCCGGCTTACCGAGGTTGTTGAAAAACTAATTTTGATTTTAATTAAATATTTATGACACTGGGAGAGGCCGGCAGGCAGCATTTTATAAAGGAGAGTGGAAATTCTCTAATAAAATAAGCAAATAGCTGGAAAATAACTTCTGCTTATCAGTCAGATGGGCCAGGCAGCGGTGAGAAAATTAGAGACTTATCCCCAGAGACTGGCAGACTCAGGTTGCGTGCCTAATTCGAAAACGGAACCCATTTTTGCTCCCACTTCTCCTGGGGTTAACTATGACCTTACCTATGGCCTTATTGGACTGGGGGTTTGGAATGTTACTGGCCACTGGCTCGTTTATTCGATCAAAAGTTACGAGCTCATCTTAGATTGGACATTAAATGAACACTAAAATATTTTCCATCTGCACGCAGGGCCCGATAAAGCCGAAAGCAGGGTTGGAACAAGCGAAATAAATGTCATGAAGGAACTCATTGACAGGCACATAAGGACACTGGTTTTATGGTCCACAGATATGACCAAAATATATGATTACCATGTGTCCGGCAACATGCAAGCTCGTAAATAGGCATTTTCCCTGCTTTAGTTTTCATGGACACATCAGCTCCCTTCCCAACAACCCAGTCCAAGACATCTCGGGTGGATACTATTTGCTCTTTTATTTGTGCCCAACCCATGTGTTTTTTTTTTTAGCTTCCTTCGTTGGTTATTTAGCAAGTGATCCAGGTGGGACTGCCACAGACAGTCACAACCCGTGGTTCAGTCGTAAAAATCAAAATAAAATTAAACCTATGCGTGATGTTCGGGTCTCCGTTCTCATTGGATTATTTTTAGCCGTTCTCTATGGTTTTATGCTCGGGCTCGCTTGTACACAAAACTAATGATAAGTTTTGCATTTAAATTGAATACGCTAAATGTCCCATAGAAGGTAGCTGGTTGACTGCACTTCGGATAGGTGTATGTATATCCTCGTTCAGGGTAAGAGAACAATCGGAATCTGAACACCTAATCTACATTTTAATACATTTGGCCTTTTATAATATCTCACTTATAATGTTTCTATGATCAGCAAAAATGCTGCTCAAATTGAATAACTTGTATGTGTTAGGCCCGTTTTTTAGCCTTTCGAGTAAATGTAAAAGCTAACTTTGAGAGGGATCCAGACTTCAAGTCAAATCTCTTCCGCTCGACAAAATATCAGCTGATTTCCGTTAGCCAAGTGAAGATACAAAAGAGACTTACAGCTTTTTTAAGGGGTTACACCTTACAGCACAATTCGCTGCTTACAATTATTATCGATAGTTAACAGCACAGTTAACAGAACTATATTATTCTCTTATGAATAGATGAATTCTAGAGGAGGGCAGAAAACCGATTTGCTTTCCGATAAGTTTATGTTGTGATTAAATAAAATCGTGGTATCTTTAAAATAAAATTTAGCCACCCACACATATTATGAAGGTATACAGCTAAATAAATATTCTTGTATGTTAAGGACGTTTTCCTTGACTTTTCGTTCGCTCGCAATCGCACTTACTTCAAACTAGGCCTAATTTTCCAAACTGCTGACTATCGAAGATACAATATAAGCACCCAATTTAGATTTGTCTACAAAATGAAGAAATTTAAAAAGTTAAGTGTCTGTATTTTAAAAATCAATAGAGGTATGGACCAGTCGATACTATGGCAGGATTTAGTTATAGTGAACCTGCTAAATATTTATTAATGTAAGATTGCGTAAAAACAATGTGTCAAAATTAATTTAAGTAACATGATCCGCTTGGTGTTTATACAAGACTATGTGTGGAGGTGTGTTTAAAAAGTATCGCGAATTTTGTGTTTTTTCAAAAATTATTTATTTATTTATCTATTTCCCTTTAAAGTAATCCCCAAGAGATATTATACACTTGTGCCAACTGTTTTTCCAAACTTCGAAGCACTTCAAGAATCTTTTTTTTAATATTGTTTAGCTTCTCCTTCGATGCCGTCTTTATCTCAAGCCTAGCGTAACGTCGTCCTTTCATGGGCCTCTTCAGTTTAGGGAACAAGAAAAAGTTACAGGGGGCCAGATCTGGGGAATACGGTGGCTGCGGTATCATTAGTTTGTTGTTTTTGGCCAAAAAGTAGCGCACAAGCAAAGATGTGTGAGCAGGGGTGTTATCGGGGTGCAAAAACCAATTTTTGTTCTTTTCGGAATTTCTTCTCGACCTTCTGAGAACATTTTGTACCACCGATAAACGTTGCTTCGGTCCAAGGTAGCTTCTCCGTATGCCACAGTCAACATTCAGAATGCTTCCGCGCACTTAATTTCGTTTTGATACAGGTTCATTGATCCATTTTTTTGAAGAGGTAAAAATGGAAGACGATCCAAAACACGAGCAAGCAAAGCAGCTGTCAACCATTAAGTGAACAGTCAAAATTGCCGAACTTGTCGGCATAAGTGAGAGACATGAGTACCAACATAACGCCAAAAAAAAAAATCGAAACCGAATATACGTAACCCGCGAAAATTAAAAATTCGCCATACTTTTTGAACACACCTCGTAAGTCCCATCTAGGTGTTCGCACGAATATATGGATGGACATGGATGATGCTGATCTAAAATAAATATTTTGGAGAAGAAAACTTTTTCTTTTCTCCGTAACATATATTGATACGAGTCTGGTATCCCCTTGTTTCGTACATTTATAGGGTAAAAGATGTGCTCTATTTTTCGATTTATGGAATCCAGATTTAGTCTGACATTTGCTTGCAAATTAGGCAATGAAATCGTTGCAATGCCGGACAACGGTTACTCTATCGCGTGTCAAGGATCTACTAAATAGCTCCGATGGCTTCGACTTCGCCAGGACATGGCCACTGGGAACTGTGAATTATGCCCCCAGCTGGTCCCGAGCCTCTTCATTTTGGTATAAATTCAACATTTATGTAGTAGCAGCCCTGAGTGTATGCTGATTTTATCTCATCTCGTTCAGGCGTTACGTGAGCTGATTACGTTAGTCACGCGCGGCTGCGAAGGGGAGGTACGGGTGGGTGGGAGAGTGTTTTGGCCGTAACAAACGGTGATGCCTAACAGAATGGCTATTTATTATATCGCTAGAAAAGGTATTTAGCCTCCTATTCTATTAGTTTTCTGTAACCACTTTCAATTTAAATTAATACTAAACATACTAAAATATACTAAAATATTTAACAATTATTTTTAAAATATAAAAGCCGTTTTCAAGTAACCGTAAACTAAATGAACTAAAAGAACGTGTTTTCGATTTTATGCAGATAATTACTCTGGCACGATAAATTATTCTTTAATTTTCGATATTTACTTTGTATTTAAAATTGTTTATTTAATATTAAACTTTAATCTTGAGATTATAATTATATAGATACATGTGTATAAAATTCAGGTTTAGTTCGGTCGAGGGAACATTTGAACCTTTTGTTTCGTTCAATCAATTTTACAGCAACCTTGCTTGTGTTTGCCCATTTCCCAATTACTTTCTGTGATTTTATGTGATTTTAAAATTTCCTTTTGTTCTCATATTAGATTTTCTATTTCACCAAAACCGCCAAAAACGGAGCTTGGTTTTGAAAACGCCGCAGCACTGACTATTGACTTCGGCCCATTTCGGTCCGAATTCAGTTGCTTAGCAGCCAAGTGAAACTGTGCCAACTTGCGACTTCTTGCGGGATTTTATGACTCTGATGAGGACGACGGCAGTGGATGGCAGGAGTGTTGGGTCTATGAGTTCCACTATACTATATGATTTTGCATTATTTGTCCATTCGCAGCCTTTGTGGTCTCTCGCTTCGTTTTCGTCCGCTGGCTGCCATAAAAAGTCAATGCATGCGAAATTTTTCGTGACACGCTCAAACTAGTCCCCGAAAGTTCAGGATTTGTTTTCTCGACCAGTTCCAGTTGGTTATTTGTTTATTCATCGAATGGGGCGAATCGTAAAAATTATGTTGATGACTCATCAGTAAAGGGCATTTATTTTATTGCCGGTCGTCCTCTGTCACCTTTGTGGCTGTGAGCACATCTTCAATTATGACCCCAGTTGATTCCAATTTCACTCGATGCCAAGACTTTGAATGAGTTTCGATTTGTATTATTAATGATTTCGTAGCTTTTTCAAAAGATGCGCCCAGTACCATTCACCTAACCTCATATTGTTATGGGATCAAGGTTTGCAAATAGGGGAAAAAGGAAAAAATGACACGAACAGATGAACTCGGGCCTTGATTACGATTAGGTACATGTACATATATACATTTATTCTGTAGATAAAAGCAATGGGAAGTGGTCAATAAAGCACAACTGGTTTTTGAATCTTTAAATTTAATATTTTTGGCTATATAAATAATACACGCTGCTTACTTATTTACGTATTTTTCTAGCTTCCTACAACTTTGTGACACTTGTCACAGAAATACAATGGATAAAACAATCTTTTCAATTAATTTATGTTCTCGCCTCATTTATTATCAACGGAGGAAGATGTTGTTGTAATTTGTTGTTACAGCCGAGTATTATTTTTTTTGTCAAACTATTCATATGTTTTAGTATTTCTACAATAAACTATCCATTTTGCATTCATTTTTACCACCATTCACAGCTTAGATTATTACTCTAGTAGGAAGATCCAATGATACCGGGTACTATAAGTACTATTTTTGTGGAAACCTTCAATTTTATAGACAATCAATATTATATTTTTAAGAGTAAATAATAATTTTCTGCGTACATTTCTATTTTTAATAAATGTATGACTAAGGGATAGTTTCAACAATCTCTGTCCAAATTTCGCGGTCAGATAAAGTTCCGGCTGGGAAAATTTGATTGTCTTTCGTGTATCACAATTGTTATTGCTAACTTTGTCATGGACCTAAACTCCCTGTCAAGTGCATCAAAATTGATTAGGGAAGTTAACCATTTTCCATAAGTTTTTACAAATTATATTGATTTTTAAATGTTATTTATTTCCGTGTCCAAGTTATTTATAATCTTTTTAGTAGTTCTAGTGAACACTTTTATATGTCTTATTATCATTAATTGCCACTATCCATTTAAAAGGCTGCCCAACTTGGCATCCTTGAAGATTAGATTCAAGGGAGCTGTGTAAAAAATAAAATATGAACCAAAGGATTATATAAAATCTAGCATGTTTTACACACCCATTCCCTTGGTGTCAATCACCACTTTGAAATCGTGCAATTCGTACAGATCGAGTTCCGGGACTTCCTCCATCTCCCCGGCGGCGGCGGTAGTAAGGGCTTCAGCCTGCGGAGCCACCTCTTCCCAATCCTCAGACTCTGCTTCCACGCGACAGCGGCTCACCACCGCACTCTTCTTATATTTTCGCCGCATGTACTGTTCGAGTTCAAACTCCTGCGAATTGGAGGTGCGATCCGGAAATGACCGTTTGGAGCCTGACGCCGTCATCGGCTCATGTCGGTGTATGTTGGGAACATGGGCACAAGGCGAGTTGATGATCTGAGCCCGCTCTTGAGTCCGTTCTTGAGAATTTTCAACATGGATCCTAGGCTGCTCGTCGATCTCCTGAATCTGCTTCTCTAGATCTTTGACTCGTTCCATATCGTTCAATCCTACAGCCATGTCACGCTCCATGATCAGACAGACCTTTCTGTAGGCGGCACTCACCCTCTTTTGCCCCGCTTTCTGTTTGGTTTGTATAAGCTTCTCCACATCCCCTTCGGTGAAGGAGTACTCGGATGCCCTCTCTATGTCCAACTGCTTCTTGGCGATGTCGGCGAGAAGGGGCAAGGGCTGCATGTCCCGCTGCCACACTGCAACCCACACGGCGAACTCGTGATCGGTAACGCGTTGATTAGAGACCACATCCATTAGGGAGTAGCGCTCCTGGCCACCGAATTTCAAACGTAGGGCTAGCCTAGTCCGCTTGCTGCCCAGTTGGTACTCCTCCTTTCTATCCTGTAGGCCCACAATCTGGAAGACACAGTTCGAGCGGTCCGGCTGCAGACTCACATTGACGCGTACAAAGCAACCCACTACGGTCTGCTCGAAGCTGGGCCTGTCCAGAAAACTCTCTAGTTGGCTCCGAGTTAAGATGGCCCGATACAACTGCTCCAAGGTGGTTACTTGTGATTGATCCTTGGCAGCCGGCTGAACCGGTGTATTATCCTCACTGCTACTGCTGCTTGAAGAGTCGTCGGAGTATATGTCTGTGGCCCTCAATTTCACCTTTTTTATTTGCTGGGCCTGCAGGACACTTCTGCCACCCGCCTGCACCGATCCATTCTCCGAGCCCTGGTCCCTGGTAAGTTTGTTGCTCCGCATGGCCATCAGTCGCTCGAATGCACTGGCTCGCTTGTTCCCGGCTCGCTGATGATCCAAGTTCTGCCGCCTCATCTGCGATCGCTCCTTAATTTCGAAATTCTCCTCTGGCTCCCCGGACATGCGATCCTTGTTTAGCTGCCATTGGATGTCAAACTTGCGCTGGAGATCCTCGCGTCGCAAGCATCGCTGATACAACTCCTGCTCACGCTCCAGCTCATTGAGGTGCAGCAGTCGTGCCCGATCGTTTGCATCGCCCATGAGCTCCTCATCATACCCATCACTAAACTCCTTTATGAAGGGCTCAGAATCGGCCACTTCCATGATCTCACCATCTTCCAAATCCTTGCTCATCAGACGCTTTCGAATTATCTTCGGTTGAGTATTCATTATCTAAATTTAAAAGATATAAAGTGTTCATCGGAAAGCCAAAGTAGTTAGAATCTAGCTTAGCAAGTTTAGCATTATATTATTTTAAAGACTTAAATAAAACATTAATTAATATACTAAGGGGAAAATCTACAACTATTCTAGCTCAAAAACTGAAGGTCTAGTTTGGCTATAGACGGAGAGACAGACGGACGGACTGCATTTCTGAATAAAATTATAATACCCAGCAAGAGTATAATTAATAGAAAATTAATATTAAGCTTTACACACCCTAGTTATTATTCTAAAAATTTACATATAACTTTAGATATATTTTTTTACGATTTCAAACTAAAATGTTTAATTTAATTAACGTCGGATGACTATATCACATAGGCAAAACCTGTGTTTTTATGTTTCAATATTTTGTGCACCAGAAGTAATGTTTCTTTCAGTTAATCAAAATCGGAGGACTATGTCCTACAGCTTTTGTAGGGATGAATGCCTCGAATCGCAAACTGCAAGTGTATACAAACTTTGACATCACGAAATTAAATTTCCTTTTTGTTTAACTTTTTTTTTTTTTATAGAAACAACACATATTTTGGGTTTTTGGGATATATTCACAAAAAGTTATAGATTTTCGGAACCACATTTCTCGCACACTTTTATCGACAAAATTTTTACAAATACTTTTGAATTTTACCTGGAGTTGTTCTCTGTAGTCCAGCCGGAATATGAATAAGAATCAGGTAATTCCATGTCGAACAGTAAAACGTCCATATATATATATTTTTTTTCTAAATAACAATAAAGGCAAGGCTTACTTGTTTTAAACAGTCAAGAACGATATTAGAAAGCACACAAGCCATTTATATCAGTTCTTACTACAAAGTTTAAAAATTTAAATCATCTTTTTGAGTCCCTGGATTAAACCTAGAATTTCACATTCAATATTTCGGCCTTGGAATTCTACAAGAACTAAATTTCGAGTATATAATTACGTAATGTAGTTTGAATTTGTAATTTAACCAATTTGAGCTTTAATTGTAGATGTTTTTGTCGATTTCCTTGCTAAACAAAATATGTTTGAAGTAGTTTACGTGATCTTTTAAAAGCACGCATCTCTAGTTGTAATTCTTTTGTAAGTCCTCTCTAAAAATTATCCCACCATTATACATATTTGTTCTGATAAATGTGTTATCCTATTTCCCCTTAATTAGATTGAGATTAAAGAGTATTTTTTTATACTAAATAATAATCATTTTCTTGTAGACAAAATGGGATAGAAAACTGCTTATTTTCGAAACAATAAATATTTACATTGTCTGCAACCTAATATAAATATCTTTTGGCCACTAATAGATGGCCCATTATGATTCTGTTATATCGAAACTCTAGCAAAGTTGGTCTTTTCAAGCAATAATTCATTTGTTGCTTAAGCTCAACTTGGTGTTCGCTTGTTTCAGTTCCAGTGCCATCAAAATCAGAACCATAAGCCCAGCCCGCACAAAATGAGAGCAGCAACAGTAGATGGAGGTATGCTGCCGAAGCCGGAGAACAGGAGTAGAAACTGTGGCTGACCACAGTTTCACGTTTGCCTAGCCGTGAACACGTTCAACATGAACGGCGATTAGTTGCATTTGTTTATGAGTATGGATTTCGGATTTGTCTCCGGCTGTGCCAGGTCGCTCCGCCGGCCACCATTTGCCACTACGTCGTAATAGTCGAGCCAGCGGTAACTTATTGCATCGTGGCGTGCGAGTGCCACCGAGTGCTCCAAATGGGGTGGCAGCCCTTCTGCACATCAGACAATTGGATGGTTCCAGTTAGGAATGTATTTCGAGAAGGAAATATCCAAGGTATACATCGACAAAGAAAAATATCGAAATAAGATATTCGACCAAATCACTGGTTTAAAACTAGTTGGTTAAGGCCCACTTAAAAATAAATATTCTTTAACAAATTCCTTATAATTTCAAGCCTAACCAAACAACTTGTAAAAATTGAATATAAATTTTAAAAATAATTAAGCTTAGATGTTAGTTTTTAACTTCTGAACTAGATTTTTCAGAACTTAGAACGATGCTCGATTAGAAGAGTCCTGCAGCTATGAAGTTTCGAGCTTGGCAACATTTAATGCCATCTCTAGTTTCAGGTGAGGGGCTTCTCGTTCTCGATATGGATGTGATTTCTTTTTGTTTTGCCAGTATATTCGCATTGTAAAGTAGACATTATGTTGATGTCCGGCTGAGATCCTGGTCAGCTCAGGTTCCGGTCCTTTGGGCTCAGCTCATATCCCACTTGGGACATCTGCCGACGGTGACGATAATATCCCTGAAATTATTTTCAGTCGGTCTTACATTGGTTGACCGTCCTGGGCTTGGACTTTGTTTTATTGTTATTGTTTCGCTGCCTTTCCCATTGTTGGTGGCAACTTCGTGACTCTCCTTGTCCTCTGTCCGTGCTCCTGCCGCATCCAATCCCAGCCAGGACACATTAGTGGAAGATGGACATTTTGTAGCTGTGGGTCACTGGCTAAAGTTATTACATGTTATATCTCGCTTTTTCCAAAAGCTGTGCCACTTGCAATTATACACTTACTCGGTACCATTGTTTTCGGTGGGCTCGGTGGGTTCGGTGGGGTTGAAGCGGACTGCGAGCTGTGTGTGTGTGATTTTCGCATATTGGTGCTGCAAACTAATGGCTTCACTAACGATTGTAACCGATGTCCTTAATGGCATCCTTTTGGGCATCACGCGCATCCCGTTTAGTCGATTTGTTTTGCCTGTTCCACATTCCCCCATCTGCGGTCCTTTGGTCTAGGGCTTAGTATCTATGATGGAATGAAGAGATAACTTTGCCGCCGTAGCTCCAGTCGGCTTTTCTTGGGTCAGTGCAGTTGGGTAATTAGGAGGGCTGGAAAATGGGCTTGCTACTTTGTAAAAATAAATATTTTACACAGAGAATAGAACCATACAATTAAAGTTAAAATTTTACAATAACCTTCTGCTTTACATCAGAAGGTCCATTTAAACATTACGGAATACGTTTATGGAGAAACTTTAAAATCAATAAAAATATTACTTAATTATTTATTAGTTTTAGTACCCATGTGCTATAATCAACATTTATCCGCGTTAGGTTCGCCGATTTTCTTATTCAACCCTTCTTCCCCACCGGCTTGTCCACACATCTTGACCAAGCTCGTTGCGGCTAAAATAAAAATCGTACAAATTTACTGTTAATAGAAAAAGGGATCGAGCAGATGAAGCACGCACATTAGCCCCTTCTCCACTCCAGACCGCTGACGATTCCGGGGATTTGGGGTGGCGGGAATGTTGACGATGCCTATCTGGTCATTGCAGGAACCCTGTGGGCACTCGTAAACATCTCGAGTCATGCGATATCGAAAAATAATCTCACAACGGAAATGGCATATTTAAAAGGCCAAAGGATTGTTGAGATTTAACTTATAAAACCGTCGGGGCGAGTCCAATGCCCAGGAGGAGTTCCAGCAAGTGATAGTGGCGAAATCTCATCTCCTGTCTCCCTTTTACTGCTTCCCCCACAGCTACTGGGACTGGGACTGGCGACTGGCGACTGTAGCATCTTCCAGCACTTTTCGGGGATTTTTAGTGTTTATTGCCTTAGATTAGTTTGTTTATTGTAATCCTCGTTATAAATTAAGCAAAACTTACGCTTAAAAACTCATTGTTAGCATGGGCCAGAAAGGGTTCTTCCCACCCTCTATGCCGGGCAACATGGATAGCATCTTAGGCCAAATTAATTTCCAGCATATTTTCCCGGAGGCGTCGGGCGAACTTAGTGCAGATAAATGCTGCAAATGGTTTACAACCACAGCCGATAAATGCTGCAGTTGAACCCATACACTCGGGAAGAAATCGACTGCTTATTTCAAGAAAAATATCTTTGGAAATTTTAAGTTTTATTTAAATTTTAAATCATTCTCGCCATGTAGTAGCTTGGCATAAGCTATAATTTTTATGGGTATACAGACTTCGAACGAAGGTATCGTCCTCTCTAGTTAATGTATTCATTCTATCTCTAAATAATTTATTGTCCCAGAAGAGAACAATTTTACATTTTTTCATAATTTTATGGCGATGTATGATTTAAAAAAAAATCATTTTAAAGGGTTTTAACATGCTAAACAATCGCTTTCTTATTTGAAAACGAGAAAGAAAGCTAATTTCGGTAAACCGAAGTTGGTATACCCTTGCAGCCTGCAATTGGATCATAGAAAATCGAACCATTTTAGTAATGTTGAAAAAATATCGAATTTTGTAAATTTTACATTTTACATGTAGAATTTTACATTTTCGTATAAATCGACCGATCGCTTCTATGGCAGCTATATGATATAGTTGTCCGATCTTAATGAAATTAAAACATAATTCTTAAACCTTAAAAAACGCTATATCTCGAAATTTAAAGAAATACGTTCAAAAACAAAGAAGTTATATTTTTTTGTTACATTAATTTCGCCATTATTCCTATGGCAGCTATAGGATATAGTACTCAGATTTCGGCCGTTCCGACATATATACTGCGTGCTAAAGAAATAAGACTAAGAAATTTCAGCCCGATAGCTCAAAAACTGAGAGACTAGTTCGCGTAGAAACCGACAGACAGACGGACAGACAGACGGGCATGGCTAGTTCGACTCGGCTGGTGATGCTGATAAAGAATATATATACTTTATGGGGTCGGGCATGCCTCCTTCACTGCGTTGCAAATATCATGGCAAAATTATATACTCTCTGCAAGGGTATTTATTGGTTTTTTAACAACAAGACGCTTGCAAAATCATGTGTAACTATTAAGTCTTAAGAAGATAAATGAAAAATGAAATGATATCTTATTTAGATGTCTAGATGAAAATAACAGATTTTTATCTAATTTTAAAAATAATTTGGTCTGGATAAAGCTCCCAACCAGTAGAGTGGATAAAATATTAATTTAATTAATTTCATAACACACCCAACACATTTTCTTTGTAAATTTAAGGCACAAATCCTTAGATACTAGGTATCTCCCAGTCGAGCTCTCGCGACTGGAGCTTTCTTATTTGTTTTTTATTGCCTAAACAAAAAGTTTTCTTTAAAGGAAGATGCTCTTACCTTTCTAATATTATTTTAAATGCGGAGTCCTTCCAGTTGAAATATACACTAATATTATATATATATACCCTTCCTACTCCACGAGTAAAGCGTATAAAAAACAACTAAAAAATTTGCACACAGGCATTGCTTTACTCAATCCATACCAAATAGTATGCAAATCCATGAAACGAAAATCGGTTCAATCAAGTCTCACATGGCAACTTACAAAATGAGGGGAGTTTAGGTAAATATATGAAAGTTTCTTTAAATATACAAATTTCCGTATCCGCAACCAACTCATATTTTGTAATATGCCGGAATCTATATGAATCGACGCAGCTGCTGTGCTGTCCTCATTCAATTCGCTTCGCCTGGCAAAGATGAGTTTCCATATTGTTTTCAGCTGTGGCGGTAGTTCAATAAGGAAAAGAAAAACCTAATAATCCGGAACCCAACACAGGTGACAGGGTTTGAGGCTGGAAAATGTATCCAGGCATAAGTAATTTCAAGTGATGTTTGCATAGCGTTAGCCGCTTTTTCGTGAAATGACAAAACTTCATTAAGAATTACGTTACGATTACGTTTCGTTTCCCGCTTTTATTACATTTCCAATTCCTTTTTCACTTTGTTTGGTATTCTGCTGTGTTTTCATTCGAGGATGAGAGTTAGCGTGCTTCTAATTGCATTTTAAAATTGCGACACCATAAAATGTGCTTACCGTATAAATAATTATAACGGCATTTGTCGCAACAAACACCGGGGCCCAACTGAAACTACTCCTCCGTAGCCCTCCATACATACCCGGATCTGAATCCGGGTAAAGAGCCAAAGCCAGCGTTGCAATGATTTCGAGTGTCAGGACGAGAGACGCAAACGGGGCCGGCATTGAGGATGATATTGTTCCGAGGACACTGCCACGCTGTCAGTTGTTGTTGCATCTCCTGGATATTGCATAGCCTCCGTACCACTCCCGTCCGAATTTTCATTTGGCAGTCAGCTCCATTTCCATGCGGCAACAGTAACAACTACGACCACGACGACGTCATGCGATTAACGTGAGCTGCATATTTTTAGCTAATTTTCTAATTAAAATGGTATTTATGCATTTTTCAGCTTCCAGAATTAAACATTCACCGCTAAGGAGATAGGAACCAGACAAGAGCAACATAACACCGCCATACGGAGTTAAGGTTGGAAGGTCGTATCGGGTATTCTATCGTCAGGTTATTGTTAATGTTCATTTAAAAAATATAAGCCAGACAAAATTGAACTTTGAAAATGGCTTTACAACACTTTATTCTTTTATTACTTTTGTTTATTTTTCTTTTTGTTGAAAATTGAATAGAAAATGCTTGGGCAAAGGAGTATAGTGACTACTATATGTATTAGTGGCATAAACATGGCAGTAATCTGCTAACTGTAAATTTTCCTATATTTATGCTATAAGTTTCATAAAATATTGAATACGGGAAATAAAAATAGGGCCTTCTATTGAACACGCATGCATTAATATTTAAAAAATATATATATGGAAAAATTCCAATTATTTTCGTATTAGTAATAAATGATCCTTTAGAATTATAGTCAATTTTATAGTTTTTATAGTTTTGGCTTAAATTGAATTTATTTATTTATATTTAAAACTAAGAGGCTATCTTAAATAGAAAAGGGCAAACGGCCAACGGTTATAGCTGGATCGTCTTGGCTATTGCTGTATGTATTGGGTCGGTGCTTTTTAGCGTTGACAACTTCTGACAGATCTTACCCTCCGAAAAATATTAAAGAACAATACAAAATAATAGTTTAAAAAAAAAATATACTTAACATTTTATTTTAGTTATTCGAAGATCTGAATTCCACTTAGTAAGCTTCTTAAATTTTGACAAGAGTAGCTAGTCTAAAGTGAATGTGTTTGATTTATGTTACTTTTACAATTTTAAAATTTTCGAATATCTTCTAAGTCACTTTACTTTTAAAATTGCTCATTGCCTCAAAATTTAAGTTCATTTTATAGAAATGACTACTCTGGCCCCTATCCTTTTGGCATGCTTCGTCCACCTGACGCTGAACACAACGCTCTTCATTCAGCTGGACCCAGAAATATTTTCTGATACTCCTATTTTAGGCAGCCAGTTATTCTATCTCTCGGTGTTGGATCTGCTTTCACACTGCGAAGTCATACCAGAGCACTGGGAATGTGTGCCTTCGTGGGTCAGGTTCGTTCTGGAGACGATCGCTGTGTTTCTGATCAGCGAGATGGTCATGGCCGTGGTATGGCTCAGCATGGAGACTCTTCTTCGTGAGCTGATTATTAAGGCCACCAACGCGTCAGGACTCGTCATTGCAACCAGTTACCGCTCTAGAAGGCTTATCCTGGAAACCATCACCGTGGTTCTCAGTATTGTATTTACGGTGATAGTGGCAGTGGTCACAAATCAATCGCCCAAGGCTCACGATATTGGTCGCAAAATCGGGGACTGCCTAACTGGCTCTATTCGTCAGGAAGGATCAACATAAGCAGCTCCCGATGAATTTAATGGATTCGAGTAAGAGGATAATATGGCAATCAGACCGAAACAAAGGTCTCTTTTTTTAATAACCAAGGTGATTAAAATAGCCGTACACGTAAATGCTTATTTTATAACGGCCTTATATATTATTACAGAATCGTTTTCCAGGATAAATGGCTATACAAAAATCAAAATTTGCAACGGCAATTGTTTCCGGTTGATTAATAGTAGACGAAGATTGTCTCCCGATCTGATATTGTACAGCCCTAAAATTATTTAATACTTAAATGTGTAAGGTAAAAAATTCTTACCTTAAACCTTCTACTTTTGAAATTACTCTTGCTTTTAATTGAATAGATGATTCGTTAGAGCTCTCAGTATAAGAACAATTTCCAGAATATAAGAAAATCACAGCATATACATAAATACAAATCCTTTTATAAATTATGGAGGCAATGGAATAATTGGAGTTTGATTTTCTAGGTTTTCGTGGTGTCCAGCTCTTCCTTCGCTTCCTCACTGTTCAAAATATTGTCCAAATATTGAAATTAAACAGGTAAATAAATATTTATTACACCTCTACATCGTTTATATGTCACTTTTTATCTTTGCAATACAATACATCACGGCCATATATAGGGTTAAAGGTTAATGGTGAAATAATTAGATTTTGATTAATTTTGTTGTCAAATAAATGTATATAAATATTTTGTGGTTATTGCTATTTAGTTATTTAAAAATCAATGTATACAACAAATTTTAAATGCAATATTTTGGACTGTCTATAAATATTATGCAAATTTATGTTAAATTCTTACCAACATTTTAAAGAGATTTTCGAAATATAAGCGATCTTAAAGTCGTTTTTATTCCAGCCAATTTTGTAATTTCGTTATTGCAAATTTTTGTTTACTTATTAAAAAGATCCACACTTCTTTGCCTGCTTTCACAGCTTTTGTATTTAATTCAAAATCAAAATATATGCTTAGATAAATTCTGAATACTGACAATATATGCAATTAATACAAATTTTAGGGACTGATACGTTTCATGATGTTGTGAGCTTGTTTTCTGCGCACTTGACAAGCACCTAATGCATAGGACAGCTGGCTGTCCTGGCTGCCAGAAAAACAGCCAGACGTAGCTTGCATCACAGTTGGATGTCGCATAAATTTGTGAAGAGACCAAGACATATTGTACTGGGGAACATCGTACCAGTCAGTCGCTACAGAGCACTGCAGTGGCTTATGTCCTGGCATCCTTACTGTCCTGTTCCCGATTCTGTCTTTCCCAAACTAGCTGAATGGCGCTTGGTCAAATTTATTTACTGTGTTATTTATTCTGACAGTTTGCAATGATTTTCAGATTTGTGTTGTGCATCTGGGTCGTGGGCTCTGGACTTTGATTGGTTAAGTAACTGGCGGAATCTTTAATAAAGAATATTTTGAGAACTTCAATAGGCAGCGATAACATGTACCCTAGTGTCAAACGAGATAGTATGTAGCAGGCAGAAGGAGGAAATTCAGAGATTCAAAAATAAGTCTGTATGATCACCTAGATTCCAAACAACTAAAAAGTGAATTTTTAATCTGCAGGTTTATACTCTTACTATAATTATAATTCCTAACAAGCCTGCCATAAAAATAAATCTAAATAATTTTAATTTTGACACTCATATCCTTAAACCTGTTTATCCTTATACGAATATGATTTTCAGTCATTCTTAAATTGCTTTCCCAGCTGCTCCTCCATGCTCCAACAGCACTAGTCAAACCCAATAAACTTCTCTGGCACATGTTGGCTGGAAGATTTGTAAGAGCATGATCCTTCGAAATATCCTACGGCCTGGGGAAATGGATATTAACCCATCTCCAGGCTGAGCCAACTACTAAGGCCCTTAGATGAACATGACGTCGTGTCTTCTGTCCACAGATTTTTCTAATGTCTCCATTCGAAGCGTTTGGCCAAAGGCAATTAAATGTGCCACGGAATGTGGCATTGAAGTGGGAGGGCTATGGGGACACGTAATTGTTTTTTGCGTGCGTGAATGGAAATGAAGCGAGTACAGGATGCGGGTGAAGTGTCATAAATTCCATCGAAGAAACATGATTTCGTATGAGTTATACTTATTGTTATAGGACAAAAGTACATCCCTAATCTCTTACAAAAACACGCATTCTTACGAGGCGAATCATCCGCTGCAGCTGGGCGTTCAGAGATGTAATTATTAACATTTGTGCTGGGTAAAACAATTAAAAGGGAAAGCAGCTCGAATCAAAGAACAAAAAGGACTCTGACACACATAAAAGAGAAGGGTCTTGGGTTGGCGGTGGGCGGTGGATGGCGTATGGTGTGAGGTGCAAAATTGTCAGTGTGAAGAACACATGTGCAATTGCCGCTTGCCTTAATGGGCCATAAATAACTGGAACAACAATGAGGCGGTTGCACTGCATCCACCTCAGCATACTCCTTCTCTTACCTCACCCATTCCTCTTACTTTCTTTCTGTTATACTTTCAATACCCGGTATTCATAAGCCCAATGGGTATACATATATCATATACATAGGTATGTATATAAATAATTACTAATGAAACTAAACAAATTTGTTGGGCAACGTTTTCGAATATTCTTGTGAACAAATTGAAAATTACTTACTTAATTACTCTTAATAATTTCGATTTACATGGACTATTCCTCTATATGAGTCTAAATTTGTTAAAGCAGCCAAACATAAGTTGTTTCTTTTCCAAAGGAGTGGTTCTTGTTTTAGTTGTAGAGTTTGTCATATTATATGGATACAAATTTCTTCCAATTCTATACAGACATAGTTATAAAGCATTAACATATTTTACATTTTAGGCAACGATAAAAACCAAAAAGTTTACATTTATACGCGTAGTCTCTTAAAATAGACTCAAGCTACTAGTTTAGTATAGATTAAATACTTAATAATATCAAATGCATACTAAATAGTAGGTATACATTGTGTAAATTAATTTTGTAGTTTCGAAAATCTGATTGGGATTTTTCAAAATATACTTGACCAATCGTCTTGAAATTTTGCACACAGCTTCTGCAACTAATTCCCCAGGTATCACCGTCGGGATTTTTTCATTGTTATTTTTTTAAATATTTTTTATTTAACAATTAAACTTTTTTTTAGTCAAGAATTGAAAGCATGGCTTCAAACTTTCATGAAAAATTGAAAAAAAATGAAAAAAATAAAAACACCACGGTGATACCTCCGGACAATTATCCTTTAACTAATGCATATTCTGGTTTTCATATCGGACGATTCTGTGGACCGTTAGGATGGCCACGGGAGATTCCCTACAACTTCTATACCTGCACAAATTTTTCAATGAAACATTTTTAGAAAAAAACCGTTTCGCCACAACAAATTTTTGAAAAGTGGCCCGTTTTGCACCGAACTATCCCTACCCCCCCTTAAGAAGCGTTTTGACTTATAACAAAATTCGGGATTGAAAATTTTTAACGCAATTACTGTCTACAATTCGAAAAAGTCCTATACATATTTGTATGTAATATTTACCATCTTTAGGAAAAATAAAATAAACTTTATTAAAAGCTATCAAACAAAGTCGAAAATATTCTCTAAAGTAAGCATTTACTGCTAAAAGGATTCTGTAAATTAAAAATAAATAAAAACATGTCACCTAATCACCCATAATTAAAATTATAGTTTTTAAAAACTCAATAATTTAAACCTAAGGAACAACTTTTCCATCCGCTTAAACAAATTAATTAAGAAAATTGTATGTTATATATGAATTTCTGAAGGTCTTCCTTTCCTTCTGTCAGATATTTGGAGTTAAAAGAATTTGCAGGGTATTCAAAGTGCACTACTTCGTATACTTTTAACAGTTGCGGCTGGTCTCCAAGACACATAATATCATTGCACGTCGACGTGCAGCCAATCGGTGTGCGTGTCCTTGCTGCAATCCACGTAGCCACCTACCTACATAGATATGTACATACATATATGTCCTTCGTCATTCATCACCGATGAATGCGGTTTCGGTTTAGGGGTGGCACATACAGCCTTCCTCCTCGCCGCTCGCCTCCTTGCATTAACTGCTTCCTTCCCCGAATAAGAGCCCAAATTGTGCAAAATGTTGAAATGCGTCGACCGCTTTTGATTTATCGTCAATTGAGATGAAATATAAAAACGCTGCTGCCAATAAAAGTGTTGGAAGGAACGGTGCCGTTGTTAAAAAAAAAAGATAATGCGCAGGGTCTGCTTTAATTAAAAATAAATCTTGTCAATTTACGTCGCGGCCAGACACATCCTGATCCTGCAATTTCGGTTTGCTTTTATGTCTGATTTTCATTTCTTTTACCAAATTGTAAATTACATCCGCCTACCCTTTTGTTAAATGTTCTTTCTGCGTGTATTAGTCTGTTTGCCCAGGACCAAAGGTGTTGCGGACTTGCTACATCGCCTGCCTTTTTTATGACACTAGAAAATATTATTGCAAGTCCGGCGACGAACATCCGCCACCTTTGTGGCCGGGTTCCTTTGGAGTTTTGTCCTTTTTGCAATAACGGAAAAAATCTACATATAAATAAATACTAAAATACTTTGGCGGGTGAATAAAAATCCCAACTCATACAAGCTTTGTTGGTCTCCACGAAGATGTTATACCTTATCTCTAGGGTAAGTGTGAGCTTTTATTTACTTAGATTAGAAATCTTTGAATTCTTTGTTTATTTAATATTATTTATTTTCGAAGTTGGATACTTTAATTCTTGTTAATCAATTATTTGTATATTTGAAAAACAAAATCTCTTTAATTTTGAAATAAAATATGAATATTCATTATATGGATGTAAGGAAGCCTTAGTACATTAAACTATATAATAACAACTCGCCGCAAAAAAAGTCTTTAATATTCGTTGAATGGTCTACGTTAACTTCGAGAAGAAACGGAAGTTGAACTGAATTTGTATTTGTATTATTTGTCATTCTTCTTGGAATTTTTACAGGATGACCTTTTGTGGGCACATTCGCTCTTTACCTTGCCACTTGTATTCCAGATTCAGTGCATTCGTTAAAGTGGATATCAAAATTTACATTTCTTTATACTTCCACTGCAAACTCATAAATTACTAGCTGGACAATCTCTGGACCCATTAAACTGCTCGAATAGCTAACATTAAAATGTCGTTCCTCTTGTGTTCTCCACATCGCCACAAATCAAAGCCGAAAATCATTTAAACGATTCTACCACCCTGCCAGAAAATTGTCAATTTTTGATTTTCTTCCTCTTGATATCGGGCGAACTTTGAATGTTTTTTTTTTGTTTCAAATGATTTGCAGGATCCTTGCGAGAATCCCATTTGGCGCCGCTTGCATTTCCTTTTGGCATTCGGATTTTGCCAGAATGATTTCATGTGAAGCGGTGATTATTTTCACCTAAACTGCGTTGCCTTCGCCCCCAGTTGCAGTTCCTCCGCAAACACACTCAGCTAACTGCCTGGATATTTATGGGCTTTGAGCGTGTTCCGCCTTGGCCGTGGGCGGTGGTGCACTTTCAATGTTTTTGCCAGTGTCTTTGGCCAGTCGATTCGATGGCCCACTCTCTTCCTTTCCGACTTTAAAGCCCGCAGTGCCACTTGTATTTATGTCTTCGTCTATAAATCCATGTCTTGGCAGCACTCACACACACATGCGCGTCTTCACGTCAAATCTTAGATTTATAATTTTCGGCTGCGTCGCCGCTGAAAGTTGCCTGCAGCACATAAAAAATCGAAGGAAACCAGAGGGGAAACTTTAAATATTATATCTTCGACTTGAGGATACCTTGCATTTACTAAAGTTTATTATTGTTAAGTATAGAGTACTTTTAAGATCTTAATATAAATTATACAAATTATTCTTGAAATGTTCTTGAATCATGAAATGTTCTAGAATACACAACACCTAAATGACAGTTCAAAAATGCTTTTAAATAATACATGTACTGATCCAAAACACATCTAAACTTGTCAAATAAATCGCAGTCTTGAGATCTAAGTCCGATCAAATTTGTAAAGAGATGGTAAAAGAATAAAAGTAGACCTAGCTAATCATATGGAATGTAGTTCAACACTTAAATTTCCTTGAAAAGTTGCTTTAGCAATAGGTTATAAATTCAAGGTTGTATTAAACATTACTGAAGGTGTATTAATATGTGCAAAAACAAAGAGGTTTTGCCAATTTTTGCAGGTTTGTCATTTGGACTTCAATCAAGAAGGCTATTTGGAAAGTGCAACTATTAAAATTTGCCTTTGACATTATCAATTTAATACCAAAAAGTAGTAGGTTAAAAGCTTTATACCCTTTTAAATCAATGGTACCGCGTAATATAAGGAAACATCCTCACACACGTAATTCGACAGGACGAAAGGAGCAACTCCTGTGCCCAGACCAACTGCAACCAAAGCTTAGGGTTGGAGTCGCCTACGTTCTGGGCTGTCGAATTTCATGAATTATGATTTTTGATTGAAGCTGAGTTATTGCAATTCAATTTATTATAAATGCGGTTGCCACGAACCTTGCATCCTTTCCCTTTGGTGGTTTCCTGGGTGAAGGCAGGGCCTGCTCAGGACATTGAACTATGAGTTCTTGGCGGGCCCGAATTTCTGCCATGTTGGACTCTCCACTTCCTCATCCCTTTCGCTTGGTGTGTGCCGTTTTCGACACTTTTGCTAAATTTATTGCCGATTATTTTTACATTTCCCTTTCAATTTTTTCTTTTTGATACCACCCCTACAGGGAAGGGCTTTGAATGAGGGGAATGTTTCTGGTGACGCGGCAATTATTTTTAACATTTTTGTTGATTTTTCATTGCAAATTCTGGGTTTCCTTTATCAGGCACAACTCTAGTCAGCTTGGCAAACTTTGGGATGTCTGATTTTTAAAAGCAACGTAGCTTGAAAGCGGCTTGAAAATTGTTTAAAATTATAATTCTAATTATTATAAATATATTTTATAATTATTCGTAATTATTTTTGGTATTTTTACCTAAATTTCTGTACTTTAAGGAGCTAATCAAAGAATATAGACGGCTACAAATGAAATTATGGGTTGGTCAAATATAATTTTTTTTTAACTTAAAATACTCTCTTGAACTCTATCAGTAATGAATATATAAAACAAGAAAATTCTTTGAACTTTTATTAATACATTTTGTATTTAAACGAAAATATCGATTTATTCTCTATTAGGGATTATGTAGTTGTTTGTTGGTTTTTAAAGTATTATCACTTAAGAATATATGGTTATTATTACTTCCCATCGGTAGTACAATCTTATCTTATCAAATTATGTCTAATTAATCATAAATCAGACATAAGTCTTTAAAAGAATTCAACTTTGCTAGCTCACATATATTTATATACTTTCAACAGAATCGTACTATTTACATTATTACGTATTATGGCAGAGGGTTAGTTTTATGATATTTGCAATGCAGTGATGGAGGCATCTCCGACCCCATAAAGTATATATATTCTTGATCAACATCACCAGCCCAATCGATCTAGACATGTCTGCCTATCTGTCTGACCATCTGTCTGTCGGTTTCTACGCAAACTAGTCTTTCAGTTTTGTCAACGGGCGGAAATTTGTAGCATAGTCTTATTTCATTAGGAAGCAGTATATATGCCGAACCGGCCGGAATCGGACCACTATATCTTATAGCTGCCATAGAAATAATCGGGAATTTAATGGAACAAAATTATAACTTCTCTGTTTTTCAACGTATTTTTATACATTTCCAGATAAAGCTTTAAGGATAAAGCTTTAATGTGTAAGTAAAGGTTCAGTTACCGAAGTTACCTTCCTTTCTTATTATATTTCCAGCAGAACTTTACAATTTATTTATTTTCTTTTTTATTTTAGGAAAAAAAAGCATTTCAAACCGTTTTTAGAGCTCCCAACTACATTTGGCCATTTATTTGGCCCGAGAATCCATTACGCCCTGCATATGCAGCGCATCAGCAATATTAGCTATCGGTTCGCTGCTATTTATATGGCGCATAAATCAGAAATGGGGCCAAATGGCCTGGACACTTTGCGAACGCGCTAACCATGAGTTACTCGCAATTAAGAGAAATATATTAGTCTAGCAGCTGATTTAATTATTTAACGATAAGGTCCAAGTCGCGCGGACTGCAAAAATGGTCCTTTCATGGTTGGGGCGGGACCACCAGCGGGACGTAAACAAGCCGAACAGCAGCCGGATCGTCCTCTTCTAAGCGCCGAGACAACCGCATCACAGTTAGACAAAGGCATCACAGTCCGGCCGGGAATTGTGTAAGGTAGTCGTGATCCACGGTCCCAGTTTGGACTCGGAGTTGGAGTTTGGCGGAGGCGGAGAGGACTCTGTAATTGCACCAACGCGCATAATTCATATCAAATGACCATTTTAAAATCCTTTTATTTCGTTGCGTCGCTCTGTCTCTGTGTGCGCTGCTATTATTACACTCGGAAAACCAGTCACTTCAATTCTTTATTTTTATCTTTTTTTCTCTTTTACACAATTTCCGGTAATATTTGCACAATATTATTGTACAAATAATTAAAGTATAGCATTATATAGTATTATAGTTATTATCTTATTACTTTAGTATTTATAAAAGTACAACAATATTAAAGAAAAACGTATACTGGACAGAAATAAATCTAAAATTACCTTCTTATCACACATATTTTTTCTGAGATTGAGCATCATTTCACATTTCCTCATCTTCGGTAATAATTTTAATTAGGAAATAGTGAAGAGCTTAAAATATTCTTTAAAGTATAACCGCTTAACTCTGTATTTTATAAAAAGGTAATAAAATCGCCTGTTGCTTAATTTCTTACAACCTTTATCTCTCCTTAAGAAAGGGTCGACAATGGTTTTTCGATTTTCATAAAAGGTTGTTTATGACATATAATTGACTTTTCTATCTTAATTTTCGAACAAATAGAAATCAGATCAGCATAACGATTCCTTGGCAATATTTTATGAAATTGTACTCCATTAACTCTTATGTTTATCGATTACTTTGAGAGAATAGCTCTCAACAGGATCCCTAGCTCGGCCTTTCTCAGCGTCGACTTAGTTATGACAAGGTTCAACTCGATTTTCGTAACTCGATTTTTAACAACATTGTCGGTAATAGGTTATAACTTAAAACAAGAAAGAAAGCCTCCAATGAGAAACCTTTGTCTTTCTTGCTTATTATGGTTACCTAAATATATTAAAAGTGAGAAGGGCCTTTGGATGTATTTTCTTTAAGTGCACGCCAGCCCCTCAAAATATTTGAAATAATAATTCTTCGAGATAAATTACCCAAAAACATGTGTGTTTGTGTGAGTGTGCGCATCTCTAAATTGCCCTGATACTGGTCCTGCTCCTGATGCGCCTCCTCTGCTCCTGTGCCGCATTCCACCTCGCCGCTGTCTCAACGCGAGACAATGAGCCAGCCTTTCCTCTACATTGTCCCGTCCATCCTTCTGCCCCGTCCCCATTCGAGGTGCTACTGCTCCGAACAAAATCCAAAGCCCAATCCCATTTTGCAGCTCGTGCGCTGGCACTCGGTCAGTCGATGGCGGCTGGGCTCAAGTGCTCGGCTGGCCCGCTCCGACTCGTCCCGTTCGTCGTGCTCGTCCTGCGTTTGGCATTTAGCATCAGGAAATTATGCTGACGCTGCCAACTGGTCACGGGATGGGCATGGGCATGGCACTGCCACTGAGATTGAACCCAGGCAATCAGCGACGTCTGCAGATGTGCATGCCCATGCCCATATCCACGTACACGTCCTCGTCCCAACTATCTTTCCCATCTACAGCCACTGTCCTCTCGCATCCACGAGCAGCGCCTGCGCCATCTCTGCGCTCCAGTTGTGTCCTCATTAAGCCCACACACACAGGACCCACTCTAATGAGTTCCAGTCCCCGTACGGGGCATATGTTGTCGTCCATTTCAGTGGCAGGGCACATCCTAGCCGCGTTCCAGTTGATAGCCGGCACCAGCCACCAGCCACCAGCCACCAGCCACCAGCCACCAGTAAGCGGCACCCAGCATCAGGACCCCTACTCGTCGCACTTGCAATGCTGTGTCACACATCTGGGTGCAAATTATGGCACATTTCAAATAGGGCCAAGGAACACTTGGAAATTTTAAGGGCTAAGCCCCGGGAATTTTAATATAAAGATTACATGGGCCATACAAAAAAATTCTTTTCAAAAGTACATTTGGATAAACTGATTAGTTCATATATATACTTAAGCTTTAACCGAAAAGTCATTGTAGTTTAATAAAAAAAAGTATTAATTTATATACTTAACAGTTCCCTATATAGTTAAACAACATTCAAAAGTTCCTTTCTGACTTTTCTCCAAGTACACCTTTCACATAGCAGCTAGAAGTGAGGGGCATAATCGCATAAAAGTTTACATTTATGATGCTCCAGTAGCCCGAGAGCAGTTCCAGGTCCGGATAGGTGCAGAGAACCAGCTCTCAGGCCACCAACCCACCGTTTATATATGGCATACTGATGCAGCTGGCGGGGACTCAGTCAGAAACACCTCGGCCGTAAAATATTCGGCTGGCGGCAGCGCACAAACACTGACGCAGGCCAACGGACGGACGGGCGGACAGAGGACCGGACAGCTGTTTGGGAGGACCGTACACCGCGTATGGGTTGGCTTCGGGTCGGATCGGGTCGGTTCTCTGCTTCTGGAGGGGGTAAATGCTACTGCGACTGCGACTGCGACTGCACTGACGCCCAGCCCACTCGCCACCCCGGAACAGCGAGAACAAAAAGGCGCGAAATCCATTCGCACATAAAATGCGCCACAGTGTGCATTATTTTAATGTCACTGATAAATCATTTTTATGTCGGTGCTAAATCAAAAGATGGACGAGCAAATGCCGTATTTCAAGACAGGGACGGGGGGATGGGATACTGCCGGGTGTCACACATGCACCCAGGGAAAGGTGTGCTACGACTCTGGCTCTGTCTCCCGCTTTCCCTGGTGCTGCTGGTGCTGCTGCTGCTGTTCCGGGGTTATGGGTTTCGGGTTCACTCTCCGCCGCTGCATTCGTCCATTAAAATGCGCTCCGGTGTGTCCAAAACACAAGCAGGGCTCCACTCCGGACTCCGGCTGCAAGGCCCGTCCGTTTATTTATTATTAACACAAAAAAGACCCCGAGGACGAATTGCACTGCTCTAGCTCCTGTTTCCGCACCGAGACTTGGAATGCGCAAACTGCCCTGAGTGGTTGCCGCCTGCTCATAACTCGTTGTCCTCATCGGCGAGTGGAGCCAGGGACTGCAGAAATTCATCTGTTTGCGGTTCAAACACGTGCCTTGGCCAGAAATAATGTGTACCGGAATCTGCCTGGACTAATGGCCGCACAACACGGTATTTGACTTAGGCCCAGTCCAGAGGCTTTGTCCATGCTAATTTCAGCCCACGAAGAATGCTAACTAGACCGGGATTTTGGTAGAGAACAAATCTTCAAATTTTTTGTTTGAAGATCCTTACTCTGATTTTGGTATGAATTCAAATGTACACATAGCACATAACACTTATGATCCCAAGTGTTAAGAATGATCAAAAAACGTTAACGTAATCCTCAAACATATCCTTTCTCTGTCTCATTCGAAAATATATATCCAGAAAAGTAATCAGACTACTACAGTTACTAAAATAAGAACTTAGTCTTACACTATAAACAGATTGATCCTAATCTTTACTCATAGTTTAAACGAAAGCTCGATGGAATACATGGCAGTGTGCTCAGGTATTAAGTGGAGGCCGTGTGCCAATTGAATATTCCATTGAAACTAGCTAACCATTAATAATATTGTCAGCAATGCTACAAGTATTTGAAAAGTAAGTACTCTTCACTTGCAGATAGTTTTGTATATACAACATTTTAAATGGTGTATTTATGAGAAACAAGAAAAAAGCTAACTTTGGTAAACCGAAGTTTGTATACCCTTTCAGTCTGCAATTGGATCATCGAAAATCGATCCATTTTAGTAATGTTACAAAAATCGAATTTTGTAAGTTTTACATTTTACATGTGGATTTTTTCATTTTCATATAAATCTACCGATCGCTTCTATGGCAGCTATAAAATATAGTTGGTATATAGTTATAATAAAATTAAAACCGTAATTCTAAAACCGCTATATCTCAGAGAAGTACAATTTTTTTTACATTTAATTCGCCATAATTCCTATGACAGCTATAGGATATAGTGGTCCGATTTCCGTTCTGATATATATACTGCGTGCTAAAGAAATAAGACTATGCTGAATTTTTCAGCCCGATAGCTCAAAAACTGATAGACTAGTTCGCGTGGAAACCGACAGACAGACGGACAGACAGACGGACANGACAGACGGACAGACAGACGGACATGGCTAGATCGACACGGCTGGTGACGCTGATCAAGAATATACATATATACTTTATGGGGTCGGAGATGCCTCCTTTACTGCGTTGCCAAAATATATTACAAAAAAATTTTCAGACTGATGGGATTAAAACAAATGCGCTTTTTATTAAGTTTTAACGATCTCAAATCATGCATTTATACACTCATCAAACAAAAGCACAGCAGGGTCGCTTCAAAAATTTCAGATACCAAATTTTGTGACGAATAATAGTTATATTAACAAAAATACAAGAAATGAACCAAACTACTTGAAGCCTTAGCTTGTAATACTCTGCAGTTTGCAATTTGACCCAACATTTCCTGTCACTGCTAAGGGTCACATCCGTTAAGCAATTTCGAACAAAAATCTGAAAAGAAACGGTTTTCATGGTTTCATGGTTAATGGTTTTCATAAACAATTTACTCATCCAGTTTTAATAACATGAATAACTGCATTTTATATTAACTACTTATATTCCCGGTACCATATAGAAGGTATTATAACGAATATGGCTCGGGTCGACTGCCTATATGTACCTTTCAGTAATACGGCTCCTCCAGTTACTTATGTGTACATTTTCGGATCGCCCTAAGTTATAATACCCTTTTACCCTATGGATAGCGGAAGCCATATAGTCCTTGGATTTTCTGTCATAGTTTTTCAGGCTTGTCAAAGTACACGATATATTCGGCTAACGCGTCTGTTCTCAATTCATTTTAGGCACGCTTGTCTCAGTATCTCAGTATCAAGCAATCCGATCATTTCCAAATTATTTAATAACGTAAGTAAGGCCAGGGCCCACTGTTTAATCAATTCACAAAATTCTCTAAAGTTTCAGTCAACATGTTTCGCACACTGCCCGTCGAGCCCACCAAAAGAGAGGAACGTTCCAAGGAAGAGGTCCACGCTAGCCTGTTGGTTTTTGCCGTCACGTGTGCCCTAATCCGATTTGTACCGATCATCATAAGAAAGATAGCTTCCTAGAGATCTCGCATTTGGCACCATTTTAAAGTGAGTGCCCGAAAGGCAGCAATGATGCCATTAACTGACTTTGCGGACTGCAAATTAATAGGAGAAAGATAAATAAAACTATAAACTCAAAATGAGAAAGGTATAAAAAATATTGTCATAACTTGCATTTTTGCCTTCACTTAGTAGTGATAAGTAAGAATGGGCTGGGAGCTTAAAGAAAATTACCCTAACTAAACTATAATGATGTATATTCAGTTTATTAGCTTGCATGCCTGTGTCTCCTTTGAAATGGGTTACTAGGCTTATCAAGATCCAACATTCTTCCAGAGTTCCCCTCACAACAATTTTCCTACTCATCAACTGCACCTTATCACCATTTCCGGTGTCAAGAAAAAATAGTCATTTAAAGCCTCATTAGAATCAGGACACCTAGCCATTTAGCAAACCGGCGCCAGCGGATCCATCTCTGGGGCGAAACTACACAACAACAGACGCCGGAATAGAGAGGATATATGGCCGTAAAATCCCAGCAGAGACTTGCAGTGGCGGCAATGAATATTAATGAGATGTCATCAATCTTTCGTCAAATTAAAACGCACAGCTCTAACGGCCCAGAACGGTGAGCTTGGGTATCCGATGAGATTGAGTCTGCGTCCTGACAGGAGCAGACACATCTCCTTGGGTGTTGTGTGCGCACATCCTGCGGTAACTTTTCTAATTGTTGTCAGCACAGCGCGAATAAATCAGCAGCCAGGAAAAGGGGCCACTACCACAACTAGTTGAAGGCCTTGAGGAATTTCGGCAATTTGTTTTCCGCCAGTTGAGTACTTCTTGAAGGGCTTCAGGATTTTGGGGGAGAGATGCTGGATAGGTAAGTCAGCCCTTAACCCTTTTGGCCAATGCGTCGACGGCAGTCAGCACCATCGTCGTCACACGTCAGCGCACTATCATCACGCTTGTTTACACGCATAATTATGTGTGCCGGATTCCAGGAAACGCTTTGCATCGCCCACAGGACATTTTCCTCCCTCCCGCCTTCGTCCCGTCACCATCGTCGTTCTGTTATCCTTGCGGCTTTTGGGGGCTGCCACGGAAGACGATTTAATGCCTCGTGACAGATTTCTCACTTGAACTTAAGATGACGGGCGGCGTCACAATTTGATGCTGATAATATGCTAATGAGGTTTGTTTATTTGATTTATATTCCCCTTGTCATGGCTCCAAAGGGAAGGTGTCGAAGACGCTGGGCAAACAGTTCTGCAGGTCGTTGAGGTTCGCTCAAATCAAAGTTAAGTGGAAGTTAATCGCCTGTCGGAGAACGATTTCCCCCAGCTCAATTGCATAAATTTGGTAAACAAAAAATTTGTATTGGGTAATTGACTTAAATGAGTTTAAGAAAGTCAAAATGGTGGGCAACAATACAGAATTCGAACAATTAAATTTCTGATACATAATATACTCGTATATATAAATACTAGCGGCCCGGTACGTGCTTCGCTACGTATATAATAAAATGTACGTTCACTTATTTAAACAACAAAAAGTTTATTAATTGCTAGCTACTTTAAAATTTAATCCAAAACATTTGGATAAGCAATATTTTTTGTTTTTCCATTTTGCGTATAAATAAACCAACGACTGGGGTATCGCAAATAACCTCACAGGATATTGCAATCGTTTGAACTCAAATGGCATATTAGTTGGAATCATACGGATACATGGTATCAAACAAACTTATCCTTTAGATTTCTCTGATAAGATAGTAGCTTCAATCAAATTTAACAATAACTTTTCACTGCCAATCTAGTGCCATTACACAGTTTTGGTGGATTAATGTTTCGCAATAATATAATCAAAGAACCAACTTTCAGATTCAAGAATACCACCCGGTTCCAATAAATTTAAAAATTCAACTGGAAAATTGTGTTAAAAATGTTGAAAATGTGTTAGTGCCAACCGAGAATGTATGTAACAGGCAGAAGGAGGCATCTCTGACCCCATAAAGTATATATATTCTTGATCAGCACCACCAGCCGAGTCGATTTAGCCATGTCCGTCTGTCCGTCCGTGTGAACAACAGATCTCAAAAACTATAAGAGCTAGAGCTACCAAATTTGGTGACAACAATGGAATCTGTTGCACGCAGATCAAGTTTGTTTTAAAAGTTGGCCACGACCACTTTCGACTTCAAAAATCATAAAAAACTTAAAATAAGCTATACTCGTTATTTTCGGATTAAAGTTAATTGATAAAATAAATTAGCGTAAAATAACGGACGTTTTCTGAAAATTTCAGTAAAATCGGATGTTAGCAATAAGGTTAGAATTTTTACACATTCCCCTAAGGCACTGCTTTTGCTGTTGCAAGCTGTAGCCGGTGTCACATTCGAGCCTTGGCCGCGCCATATAATGGCGCCAACTGCAGAAGAAATGACAAAAGAATAGAGCAAAAAATTACAATAAATAACATAATTCATTTTTTGGCGTCCTTATAAAATGTATCATTTATATTTATGTATGACATTAAATTGTTTAGGTCGGAAACTAATTCGAGAGACGATTTATTTTAAGAAGTATAGAAGTAGAGTATGATAATGTATGTACAATTGTAAATAGCCTTTTTTTGTGCTTTACGCACAAACGTTTAGGTACCGGGTATCTCACAGTCGAGCACTCTCGACTGTCGCTTTCTTACTTGTTTTTATACCCGGTACCCATAGGGTACAAGGGTATTATAGGTTAGTGCCAACCTCTGTCTGTCCGTGTGAAACAACAGATCTCAGAGACTATAAGAGCTAGAGTTACCAAATTTGGTGACAACATTGGAATCTGTTGCACGCAGATCAAGTTTGTTTTAAAATTTGGCCACGCCCACTTCCGCCCTCAAAAATCATAAAAAACGTTAAATAAGCTATACTTGTTTTTTCGGGTTAAAGTTAATTAATGAAAAATATGAATAAAATAGAGCGGACGCTTCCTGAAAATTTCAGTAAAATCGGATGATAAACATGGGAGATATTAGCAATAAGGTTAGAATTTTAACACACCGCCCTAAGGAACTGCTGTTGCAAGCTATGGCCGACAGGTGGCGCATTCGAGCCTTGGCCGTGCGATATATAAAGAATATAGCAAGAAATGACAAAAAATAACATAATTCATTTTTTGACGCCGA